>JBBYHH010311182.1:0-12445 GCA_038382905.1 Daphne laureola
CTAGGGTTTATGTTCATGATCAATGTTTGGATTGAGATGGAAGTGAGTTTCTAAAGTGTTGTTTGGATGATTAGTAGAACATTTCTTGCTTGGATTCAACCTTGATTCATCATGTGTTGTCTGAAATTGATCATGGCCAAAATTGATGTTGAAGAATTATGTTTTGTTCATTTTGGAAAGCTAGGGTTTATGTTCATGATCAATGTTTTGATTGAGATGGAAGTGAGTTTATAAAGTATTGTTTGGATGATTAGTAGCACATTTATTTCTTGGATTCATCCTTGATTCATCATGTGTTGGCCGAAATTGATCATGGTCAAAGTTAATGTTGAAGAATTATGTTGATGTTCTTTGATAAATTGTGGATTTGAGTTGGATTAAGGTTCTTTTAGAGATCTTAAATTGTTGTTGGATTGTTGAAGATAGCTCTCTTAGTTTGTTTCCCCTGTTGGCTGAAATGTTGGTTGAGTATAAGAGTTTGGTGTTGGTTGATGGTTGATGACAAATGAGGTGGAATTTCATTTGGTCGGTCTATTTTTCCATGGTTTGGCCGAAATTGATGAGCTTCTTTGTGTGCTTGATTTTGATCAATGGATTGAGGATTCAATTCCTTTTCTTGTGTGATTGCTTAGTGACATCTGTGCTGGCTGGGGATAGTGAGAATTCAACTGGAACTCTGCCATATTTTGATTAGTACATGGTTGCCTCGTGTTGCTACTTGAAGTTTGGATTTTATTAGATAAGGGTTCAACTCTCTTGATATGCATTCTGGGAGCTATTTCATGTATATCAAGTCTGTTGAAACTAATTCCCGGGTTGAGGGTGGGGTTCGGTGATTCCTGGGGCTAGTTACATGGTAAGGTAATGGTGTGCAGGTTTCAAGATCAGGAGACCCAATCGTGCGATTGTGAAGTTCTATGATCATTTATTGATCAATTATGTGAATCTGATGTTCATTGGTCATTTGATGATCAATTATGTGAATCTGATGTGTATTGGTCATTTGATGATCAATTTGGGATTACGACAGTTTAGGGGGAACCTACGCCCCTCGCTGGTATCATGCGTTTGTGTCTGTGTGAACCCCATTTGTGCTTTAGAAGACATCAGGGGCTGTCGTATTTATCTCCATCGATCGGGATGTGATGGTTCAGTTTCCGTCTGACGGGAGGTCTATATCAGTATCTCATGTCATTTTGCATATCATTGTTCATGTGATACTTAGGTTGTACAAATTGTTAGAACATCACATACTAACCTTTTTATGCAGGTTGGTCTTCAAACCATTATCTTACCTAAGCCCTTATTGAGTTCCTCTCGAGCACTCACCCCCTTATATCTATGTTTTTCATGAGCTTCTGATACACAACCTACGGAGTAGCTCCATTTGGTTTTTTTGTGATTTTGTACTGTAGGTACATATATCTCTTTGAGAAGATTCTATTTTTGTTTCATGGGTGACCTCCATTGAGTCTGTTATTCATCATCTAAGTACTTTGGGTGATTACATATGAAATGACTAATGGTTAACTCTTTTTTGTGTGTTTAGGAGCAGCAGTAGTATCTTGAGGTGATCATTGGTACTCTGGTTGATCCCGATCACCCAAGCTTAGTATGTATTCCACTCCATCAAGCTCAGGGCTCTGTAGGCATAGATGCACATTCACATGTAGTTTAGAAAGCATCTTGGAATTTGTTCACATGTTCAGCTGCTTATGATTTTTGGGATGTATAATGTTACTTGTGGAGTGCTTGTCCATTTAAGTGGAGGCAAGGTTCCTTTCTATTATTATATGTGGTTGAGATGAGCTCAACTTTCTACTGTGAGAATGTGCAATTCTTGTAGGTATGTGGTTGTTTTAAAGCACGGGTTTTAGGCATCATCGGAGAAAGTTATATCAGCCTGGGCTATGGGAACCGCCACACCAAAGTGGCCTCCATCCGATGTCATCCTCCTCTCCGCCCCACTCCATTGCTTCCGCCGGCCGAGGGGGTGACACATGGAGGAAACCTTAATACAACTTCAAAATAGACTTAAATCCAAGCTTACCTCAAACAAATATTGAAGAATTTGGTGGAGAAGAATTGCCCAAAATGGAGCCCAAATTTTGGACTAAGGGGAAGAGAAGAAATGGAGCTCAAACACCTCCCAAACTTAATTCCACCATGAAATACTCATGAAAAATTGTTTACCTTCTTGAATCCTTGATTAAACTTGAAGATTTGATGAAGAAATGAAGCAAGAAGCCTTGGAGAAGAAGGAGCATTTTCGGCGATATTGAAAGAGAAGAAAAAATGATTTTTCTCTCTTTCCGTACTAATATATCCATTTAATCATACTACCTCGTCCTTTTCTTTTCTAATTTAAATTACCAATCACAACCAAAATATCCCACCTTTTTACTCCTTAAATAATCCCCACCATAATTAATTCCAAGATATTTTCTTCCTTAACCACACTTTTGTTACAAGTGTACTCCACTTACATATCATAATATATCATAATCCAAAATAATTCTTTTTCTCTCCATTATCCTTTCTAATATCTTAACATACTTTCAATTTTGTATAATTTTTTAAAATGACCATTTTACCCTCCAAAGTGAATTTTGGCAAAATGCCCCGGGTTTCACGTACCAAATCCAAATTATGAAATCTCGTGGAAAAAAATATAAAATGAAGTCTCAAAACATGATACTTAGTAGAAAATGTGCCCCACACATTCAAAACGGAGTCCCGGTACTAACAAAATCTGGGCCCCGAATAACATATTAAAAAACATTTACTGTCGTCCTAGGATGGGCTGTAATATCCTCCCCTCCTTAGGACTCTTGGTCCTCCAAGAGTATCCTCAATGTCAGAACTATCTCTGAACATCCTTACAGAGGCTTAAATCGCAAGTAAAGTAGAACAAAATGGTTATTGAGTACATACCTGAGAAACTGACCTTTAACAGAAACCTTGGACTAATCCCTAACATAGAAGAGACAGCGGTACCTTATTGTGACGAGGTTCGGTGCTGCGGACTAACTACTTCTGAGTGGTCATAACTAAGTCTCAGAAGTTCTCCTCGAACTTACCAATGTAGAACATGTCGGATACCTTAGACATACCCGCGAAACCATACTGATGCCAAAACGGATCATACCTCTAACTGACACAGTACTGAACTGTGTCCTGTCAAAGATTCCAAACTTGAACTGTCGTCGGAATAAATGACTAGTGTGACGCAGAACAGAACACCCTACGGGTGTATCACAGAACAGAACACCTAAATGGTGTGATACAGAACAGAACACCTGAGTGGTGTAGTGCGGAATGGATAGTAGGTAACCATATTTCAAAGCACACATGACCTGAATAGAATAAAAAGGTGACTATGTGCCACTAAAAACTCCCAGACAATCGGAATGGCTAAACATCAAAATAGAAGGCACTAAAATGACCAAATAACTGAATTGCAGGCACGAAGATCCCAGTACAAAAGTACTAGATAGGACGGCCCGAATCCTAAACCCTGTGGGTTATGGACCCATAATGCTCCCCTTAGAACAGATTAATCTGATAATGAAGTGTGGGGTGTAATGAGTCACATGCCGTAAATGCCTCCCGAACCATGCCACACAATGTGGACCATGGCCAGATGGAATGGAGTTCAAACTCCCATGTGGTCCCACAAGGCAAAAAAAACCACAAGACACCACGTATATTCAGACTCCGAGTCTCGGAGTGTTAGAAAACTGAACATACCAAACTTGTTACAGAAGATTTTATGTACACAAACCAACATCAACAACCCAATGCTGATTTTGGATGTGTTCAACGATCTCTGATCCTAACTTTTACATGCAGAACATCACCAAACTGATGTACCTCTGGTCCAAAGTATGCACTACGTAATTTTGTTTTATTGGCAATGCATCTAGTGCAGAAGTGACTATGATCGTTGCACCAAACCACTGACACATGTGATGTCAATCCTCGACAAACCACTGACATGAGTTGGAGGATTACCCCTTTGACCGAGATTAACGCTCATCTTTGAAGAATCCCAAGGTTAAAAGTGAGGGGTCAACAAACAGGGCACCGTGCCGGTGCAACAACAAACTCAGATATCGGATAGAATCAGAATACCTTTTTAGTGTACCACAGGACGGAACTGATACATAACAGATTCTTAGGCCAAATCTATCACAAAACAGAACTCTGGGATGGAGTGTCATAGCCTGACCCTATAATTTTAGCTTCCTTGGTGCTAGGAATCTTCACCAGAAAGTAACCTTAATGCTAATTTTCCACTTCATGAACAAGTCAGAATGTCGTTGACATGACTTCTTGAACCAGCTCTTAGACAGGGTCCAAAACCCTGATCCTCGAATCTCAGAATACACCCCAACCATGGAACTTGAACAACCAACATAAGGTAAAGGGGTGTCAGAATAGAAGTGAATCTGTGCTTAAGTAAATCACAAACACATTCTCTCCCTAAACATTCTACGGACCACAAGCCTTCAACTTAATAGTACATTTTCAAAGCACTAACGCCAACCAACTGAGGTGGTCCAAATTACAAGTTCTCGCGTAGTTATCGCATCCATAAGTGTGTATAATTATCTAGCCATAAATACCTCACGACCGAATCAGAACACCTTGGTGGTGTAAAGAGTAGAACAGGATGTCCAAGGGTATGGACATAAAAAAAAATACCAGACGGTGTGGGTGTTAAGCAGAACACACCTAGGTGTAACCACACCTTCAGACTTACATGACAGAAGTGATTGACACTCAGTATGTCACACAACTGCAAAAATCTGATGTAAACTTATTATTGCAGACATGAACTCCAATGTTCCTAAACTGAGCGGAAACAGATGACACTTATCGTACCACAGAATCTGTGGAAAACTGAAATAACTGAAGATAGACTGGAGTCCACTATCCCAAACATGCCTATGACCTTCACTCCTGAACACAAATATGACTAAGACCTTTAATCATGAATCCTGACCCAAACTTACCAACCAGACTGAGGTAATTGACGAGTGACTGGTATGCCAATCCTGAAACTTGGAACACCCCGTGCGCCTGCCGATGCAGAACCACCGCATCTAAGAATTTGACAAACTGACCTGATGACACTTTTCATCTACCAACTCTCTCACTAACCAGACATACTCAAACCACCATCTGCTGTTGTTCAGCGGGAGTGGTAGTTTAGACTACCATCCTGAGCCTCCCAGCAGTGTCAGGACCCTCAGGGTGCATCTCATTACACCTCGAGTCAGCTACTAGTATCATAAACCGGCAACCATAGACAGTAAAGAGCCCTAGAACCAACTTGTACTTGCTGACATCAACTGAACTAATCTTGAAAGTTCCACTGATCTTTGTCATAGTCTTGTAATTACTCTGCTATCTTGAAGTTGATGTGGAATGCAAATGCTCTTCACCAGATCATTTTGTCGATTTATGTCTGTCATCCTTGTGCAAGGGCTATTCTAATCTTCTATGTGACATATTCGATGTCACTTGGTGACTTTGCACCTTCGTGTCTGTGTACTTGTTCTTCATATGAGTTTCCTTGCCTTAGGTCCTTCATACCGAGTTATTACGGAATGTGTTGGATCAGACTGGCATCTTCTTCTCGGTAGCTAGACACATCTTGGAAACATCATACTATAACATCAAACGATGCATAACAGAGATCCTGGGCAGCATCCCGGACGTGGTACCCAAGGACCGGTGTCCAGATTCCACTTGCTTCTTTATGCACTTGTGAGAATTCCTGGCACCCCTGTATCACCCGTTGTCTTCAATTCTAAATCCCAAACTATACTGATGGAGTACCCTATCATAGGGTGCACCTCCACAGAACGATCGGGTTTAATAGTTTCCAATCATATTCCCAGTATATGAGTGTCTTTATTCTTTGCTCGCAGAAGTTGTAATGCATGGATCCTCTGTACATCTTGTCTCACTCAGAACCACCTGTTATTACGGCTATTCATCTTAACAATTTCATGCTTGTTGTTCTTCGGCCACAAGTCTGATGTTTGCGTTGCCTATTGATTCCTTTATTGAACCTGACCTTAATCTAATACGGATACTGAAGGTGATAAATATCGCCTTCAGAACTTGTAGCTACAGAATTGAATTTAACCTAAAATTCAAAACTTTACTAAAAAGGACTAAAGTCCTCAAACAACTAACATGCCGACCGATCCTAAGAATTCCCATACAGAAAGCAAAACGGAATCCTGACAAATTGATCACAGACCCTCTTATTATTGTGGTTGTCATAATTGTTACCTCGGGTTTGATTATACCCTTCATAAAATTTCAGATGGAGTGGGGCCTCTACCCCTACCCTCCGATATCAGATCTCGCTGCTGGTGAGTGTTTTCCCATAACCTGAAACTTCAAAACAGAAGAAAGAGGACTATAGAAATGGTTAACTACCTAACAAAAGCAAGCAACAGTATTCCTAAAGGCTCTATAGTGTAACGCAATTCATGAATGCAGATAACCTAACCAGAAGAGAAGAATCACATCATATCACCAACCAAACACAAACCATACAGATAGAGCATAATCAAATTAGAATCAGAATAGGAAACACCTTCCTGACGTTACCCCTGCTTGCATGATGTCAGATTCAGTGCAATCCAGAATCGTAGAAGAAAATCCTAAAACTTAACCAGACTCAGCATGTTTAGACTGACCGCCTGCAGTCTCACTTCTCGTTCCAAGGTAGTTTACATAAGAAGTTGATCAGGCTCCTCATAGAACTATCCTGGAATTGATCACTGAAACAGGGCCTTGCCCATCCAAACACACCCCTCTGAAGTCCCTTCTTGGACTAATAAATGTTCTGATGACTGATTCTAAAAATCCATGCTCTGATACCAAGTTGTCACCCCCCTCGCTGGACGGAAGCAACGGAGCGGGGCGGAGAGAGGGAGTGGCTAGCACAGAATGAGGGCCATTTTGGTGTAGCAGTTCCCATAACCCCGCCCGATGTACCTTAACTCCCAAGCATACCAAAAGATGGCACATTCACAAGGTACAAAGGAGGACGCACTACAAACAAAGTGTTAGTTAATGGCACACAAAATGTGCCAGTAAATTACAAACATATGCCACTAAAGGCAGTTCGCGGAAACAACAGAACACCCAGAAAGTGCCACTAGAAGCAGTAATACTAAATCCCTTTAGTGGCACTTAGTGCGTGTGTTGCTGCAGCATCTCAGGGATTTTGTGGCACTTAATTATGTGATATAGATGAACAATGGGAATCAATGGCACACACTTTGTGATAGTAATTAACTTGGGCAAAACCAGTTGGCAAGCGACTTTAGTGGCATATCTTAGTAGATTTTATGGAACATGCCTTAATGTCATTAGATTAGTACCTGCTTTATCGTTGTTTTTTATTTTTTTTCTAAATTCACTGTTTATGAATTTAATTTATTAGTATATGGAAACTAAAATTAAAGTTATTCGAGAAACACATAAAGATAGTAATCAATTACTTGAAATTAAAGTATAACAGTGATACATAAATAAAATACACATAATATAATTGAAAGTTATCCATGATGAAGTACAAATAAGTACCTAACTTAAAAATAAGTAGTAACCTAAATAAAGTAATAAATTGTTTTTTAAACATAACCTAAAAATATTTGATAAGTCTGCAAGTGTTTTCTTCCATCCATGCTCACAAATAAGCTTGTCAATGTCAGCTTGAAAAATCGATATCACTGTAAAAAATAATAAAAGGAAAATTTTTAATCAATATAAAGTGTTGAATTAGAACAAAACAAAGTAAATAATATTAACAGATTACCTGTAAAAAGAATATTCAAAGAGGATCTTCTAGAATGCCTATGAAAAAGACATAAATAATCAAAGCTTACAAATAAGTTTCATTATATATCTTGATCTAAAAAGACATAGACTTGCTTTTTTTATTAGCTATTATTGTCCTTGTGTTAGTCATCTCATCTCATGCATTGAATAATAAAGATATGTAGCAAGGTAAAAAAAATTGTTGCAAACATATGCTTGAGATCAGACAGAGACTTGAGCATAAAAAAAAGGACGTGATAAGAATTATAGGTTCAAATCCATTAATTGCACAGGATGGAAGATATGACATGTAATAAGGTAATAGCACAAAAGCGCATCACATACAGCAAATCCGGTTGAAGTATCATGGAAATGAAGAAAAGAGAAATGGATTACATCCATATCCATGGACTTCACTTGGTGAATCTGGAGGTTGGAACTTATTGACCAATCTCAACCTTGATTAAAAATTTATATAACATCAACAAAGCAGACATAACATACAAGCATTAGCAACACAAATTTATTCTCCCTTTTTCGACAATATTATGTCAAATTTAAATATAGAAGAAAGTTGCATAAAAATAACTAAACATGAATACAAATCTCTCTCTCTCTCACACACAACCCAATATAAAACTAGTATTTACAGAAATATTAGCTAAAAATGATGCTTTCAAGTAAATAAGAATGAGTAAAAGTGCATGAACATGGAGTAGTTAGGAACGCTTTATGCCAACAAGGATGTATCAGGTGATGAGGTAATCATCACAAACATTTCACTATGAACACTCTTCTAAGATGAGTTAATTGCATAGCAAGGCCTTTACTCTTCAGATTTGATACTTCTTGTTTAGGTGGAGACAAGTGCATCAACACCACTACAAGAGTAAAGTTCTACGGGTGTACCTTTCTTCAGGCCTGCAATCCCAAGAAGCTCAACAAGCTCAACATGATTCTTTAGATTTAGCTCCAAACCCCTTTCACCGCATGATTTAATAGCAACATTGTTGGCCTGTATTATACAATTTACCTCCGTAACAATCAGAATCAGAGTACTAGCCACAAAGAGGCATTGAATAAGAGAATCCCTTTAGCCCAGGAAATTCACATACCTCGTTATCTCTGATTTGAACTGAATCATGAACAAGGTTCCCAAAAGTTTGCAATTTTCATTTCAATGGATCCAATGCCTACCTATCCTCCATCTAGGTTGCTGCAATGCTTTGTTTGATCTCCTCTATCGTTGTGATCATATAAGATGCATCTTGCATTGACATAGGTCATCTGAGAAGGAAACCACAACAAAATGACTAGAGAGGAATCACAACTACTAACTAGTTGGTGAAGGCAAATGCATTACAGCTTGGTCCCATACATACAATAGGTACCAAACTCTGTAAACAAAAGCTAGCCTGGGCTAAGCTGGAATTCAGTGTTTGATCATTAATGCCAAAAGTCACTAAAAAGTCTTAAAATTTACATGAAAAACAAAATAAGAAAGTTGGAGGTAAACATGCAGTCATCCATACACCACTCATGTGTTCATTTTTTCCCTCAAGTATCCCAATTAAATTAGATTAATTACTTCTTCATTAGTGAACGGTCCTTGTTGGTCAAGCTGGTGCAACCCTGCATTAGCTAAATAGCTTAAACAACAACATTTCAAGATTATAAATGGATATAAACTCCAATATTAACCTGAAATTACAATCTACAGTACAAATGTTTTATTCCACTATAGCATATTATATTATTAAAAATTTGAAGGATTTTACCAGAGCAACACTCCTAGTCCATACACAATTATTTTTTTATTCCTACTCTCATTCCTCACATGGTTGGCATCATATCACAACAACCAATCATCCCGAGTAAAACAATTGCTCATGAAGAAGGTAACAATCAAAGGAGAATAAAAAGAAATTTTCACAAATGGATAAAAACTTCCCCGGAATAAAAGGGGTGCAATACCCTATAGAAATAATGTCAAAATCTAAATCAAACCCCAACTTCTGCCTACCTCAACTAGTGATCCGCACCAATTTTGCCATGATTTTCAGCAGCCACCTCTTAATGTGAGGAACAAATGGGTGGGGTGCTTTTCTTGTTTACGCATATCGAACATATATTCCTCATACTATATCATTTTTTCATGAGAGCAAACCCGTAAGAAGAGTGGCTAGGTCAATTATTGCTGGCACTAAAACGGGGCGTTCGGGTAGAGGACTAGATGTTGTTGCTGGTCTAGGTTGCAGAGTCATTAGAGTGGAAATCAATTGTTCTTTGACAAACTCTTTCAACCTGCAAAGCAAACCATTATGGGAAAATGCCAATAAAAATTTGAAAGACGTTCCTATAAAAATAAAATGCCCATCACGCGGTAGTGTCTCACATTAGAGTGGATTGAAGAGCACGTAGGACAAGGTGCGGGTGAGTGTCTGTAAACCAGAGCTTGGAGGAGATGAAGAGCTGTAATCTGGATTCGATGAGCCTAAGCTTAATCTCTTCTGCAATGGCTTCACCAAGCGCCTTGTCCGAGTGGTAAAGAGCCATCGTATCGAAGTGTCTGTACCCGAGCCTGAACGATTCTATCACTACAACTTTAAGCCTGAACTTCTCCATAGATTGAGCCAATTCACTGATATCTTCCAATTTGGAGAGTCATCTCCACATTTCAGCAAGTCTCTATGACTCTCCAAGTCTTCGATTGATAATTGAGACTGAACGGAGAGTGAATTGATGAACAAAAGAAAGAGAATGAAGGAAATTGAATGAGCGACAGAGACAAGGAACATTTACAGGGATGGAACTTTCAAGATATTTAGGGTTCCATTTTTTGAACGCTAAAGAAGAAATCAAAAATTGAAGAATAAAGGCTTTGTTTTTTAAATCTTTACTGGCACATAAATTAATAAATAAAAAAATATAAAATATAAATAGTGACAACTTTTATAAATTCCGATAAAAGGAACATGTTATTTTGGCACAAGTTATTTTGTGCCAGTAAATATGAATAAAACCATGGCACAAAATAGTAATCTATCATTAATTATCTTACTATTTTACTGGCACTTATTATATGCCATTATTATACGTATTTAATGGCACAAAGAATTTTTCATTGAAAATGTGTGCCAATAAAGAGCACTTTGTTTGTAGTGGATTGCACTTCAAGTCTCAAATCACAAACACAAAAGCAAAATGTTCATAACCCTTAGGCATATAACCATAACCAATTAGGGTAATAAAAGCATATCTTAAGCAACATTGCAAACATGCGTATACTTATCCATAACATACACCAAGATCAAGGAAACATGGACAATGTAGATTTGCCACTTAAATACAATGACCATTGGTTCAAATTATGGAAGCAGCTCATCAATCATACAAGTCTCAAAATATGATCTATTCTACATTAGCATATGCATCTACAGCTACAGAGCCAGACCGAGCGGAATACATGCAGAACTTGAGGGATCGAAATAGAGGAGCACACGAATGATCACCTCAAGATTACTGTTGTTGCTAACACAAATAAATGAGTTAACCGTTAGTAGTTTCACAAGTGCTCACCCACCATTCTCAAGAGAAACAAACTCAATCGAGATCACCCCCGCACAGAACAAAAATCATATCAATGAGCATTATGTACCTGAAAGTACAAATTGCAGAAAACCTAACGGAGCTACTCCGCAGGTTGATTATCAGAAGCTCCTAAAAAAGATTAATCATAAGGGGGTGAGTCCTCGAGAGGAACTCGGTAAGGGCTTACGTAAGGGTAATGGTTTGAAGAGCAACCTGCAAAAAGAGGTTAGTATGCCATGTTCTAAACAATTTATACAACCTAGTATCACATGAACAATGATATACAAAATGACATGAAATGCTAATACAGACGTCCCGTCGGACGGAAACACAGACATCCCGAAAGATGGAAGCACAGATACAACAACCCCTGATGGCCAAAAACCTAACAGACGGGGTCAGAATTAAAGCAGATGCATGGTTCTAGCGAGGGGACTAGGTTCCCCCAATTTATCGTAATCCCAGAATTGATCATCAAATGACCAATGCACATCAGATTCATAGAAATGATCATCAAATGATCAATGAATACCAGAAACACATAAGTAGATCTCCTGAGCTTCAAACCTTCATACCATTAACCTTACCATGTAACTAGCCCCAGGGATCACTGAGCCCCACCCTCAGCCCAGGACTAGCTTTAACAAACTTTCCATAGATGAAAATATCTCCCAAAATGCATAAACAAGATAGTTGAACCCTTACCTGATGAATTGCACACTTCAAGTACCAACCTGAGCAACCACATTTCTAACAACATTTTAGCAAAGTATCGGCTGAATTTCCACGATGCCCGACCACAAAAAACACAGATGAACAACCACACCACAACAAGGAATACAATTCTCAAATCATTGATCAACATTCAAACCAAAAGAAGCTATAAATCAAACTTCATCAATTTTGTCCATGTCATGAAAAATATAACCAACCAAGCAAAATGTTGTCAAACATCCATTTGACAATTCAGAAGCTTAAATTCAACTCTAACCCACCATTCTTC
>JBBYHH010311293.1:0-12444 GCA_038382905.1 Daphne laureola
GTGAAATAAAGCTCATTTAATGTTAAGGAAGAAAATTGATAATTTTTAAGTAAGTTGGTCAATTTATGAAGTTTTGGTAAAATATCGAAGTAAAATTGTGAATAGTGTTCATGGAAAAGTCAAAGTTGTAATAATGGAGAATAATATACTTAAAAAGGTTAAGTATGAGTTTGGAAGCATTCTAGTGGATTTGGATCACTTTATATGCATTTGCGCAAAAAATAAATATTTGGCAAAAGTATAAGGATTAAGGTTGTAATTAAGGGTAAAAAAGTAAAAGTTGAACTTCTTAAGTGTTAATGACAAAGTTGTTAAAGTTTAAGTATGTTTTTTCCATTTATAAGTGTTGATTAAAATAAGGAAATGTTTGACCAAAGTTGACTTGAGTTGACTTTTGGTATAAAGTGTAGGAAATTGGCTAAGTATCAAGAATAGAAATCTCGTAGCATTTAATGTTTTGTTTAGTGGCCGGGAACCTCAAGGGCTGTGCAGGAAAATGAAAAGAAAAAAGTTTCGTCGTAGGTAAAGGGTTTAACATTTTTAATATGTGTTTAAGTTTTCCTATTGCATATTAGGGTTGTTAATGGCTAGATCTCGGGTCGAGGGTGGGACCCGGTGACTCTCGGGACTAGTAACAAAGTAGGGTAACAAAATGCAATATTTTTAATCATGGGAGCACCGATATTCGGATCGTGACGATTTTGCGATCACTGGGTGATCCAACGATAAGTTTTTAAGGTTGGTCAGTGGGTGAGTGTACGACAGTTAGTTTTAAGGTTGATCACCTTCGCTGGTACCACGCGTGTTTTGTTACTGTCATACTTAAGGGTAACGCCATGCTTCGGGATGATGCCATCCTTCGGGATGATGAAAGGAAAGTCCGACGGGACTCTTGTATTGCATATCACAACATTGCATATCATATTCCATGTTATATTAGGATTGTATTTAACTGCTAGATCATGGCACGCTAATCCTTTTATGCAGGTGTTTTTAAAATAAAACAACCGTCACCCCTGCTTAACCCTTACTGAGTTTCTCTCGAGAGCTCACCCCCTTCCTGTTAATAATTTCAGGAGATCCGGGCAAACGACCCGCGGTATAGTACCGTCAGGTCGACTTGTATTTTGGTCATCAGAGGTACTTGATAATCTCCTTAAGTATGGTTTAAGTTAAGATTTGGGTGTAGTCTCGATCGAGTTACTAAGTATACAACTTTAGTAGATAAGCACTTACAAATGTTGTACTAACGGTTATACTTCTCCTTATGTTGTCAGCAGTGGCAGTGTTAGCGAGTGGATCACACCGACCACTCGACTCATAGTACGTTTATCTTTTGGCTAAACACTCGGCTCTGTAGGACGTTGGCATGCATATAGTTAGAAAGCATAAACAGACTTTAATGCTTTCTAACTTGAATTATATATTTTGTTATTCTCGAGGGACTCTCCACCCAATAAAGTGGGCAGGACTCCTTCTGTATATTCCTTATAACTGCAGTATATTGTGCGATTCTTGACATAACCGCTAACGTGTTTTCCGGGTGCAGGTTCCGACATTCCTGAGTGTTGTAAAACTTGTAATACACGTTAGTAAATAAGACAAACTCTAGTAACGAAATTAGAAAAGTTAGAAAAATTTTATGGGCTGGGTTTTCTATTCTCATCTCACTCTCTCTGGGGCCCACCGACGAGGTTAAAGGTTCTACGATCACCGCCACTACCCAACACCGATGCTTTCACCATGATGAACGGGGGTGGTGGTGATAGTCTTGATGGAGAAGTAGTTTTCAGCTCAATGTGAGCTGAAATGATCTCAAGGGAGCTCAATCATGTGTAAAGTGGCTATTTGGAACATCTTTATGATGTTTCACCTCATTTCATAAGTGGTAACACCCATTAGCACCCTTTTGGACAAAGTAGGGGCACTTTGGTAAAATGAAGTGTCAAAAGTGCAAGGTGGATGCACATTTCCATAAAGGAAACCTCCCTTGGTGGTTACACTAGTGTAACCTGTGTAAGGGAGGCCTAAATGGCGAAGATGTGCCTCTTCCCTTGGCACCCTTTCGCCAAAATTGAGAGGTTACCATGTATATGGCCTTGAAGGTGCACTCATAGGCTGAAATGTACATGATCATTTCAGCCTTGAGTGGACATTTCTACCCTTAACCACCCCTCCTCATCTATAAATAGAGGGGAGAGGCCAGTCTTTACACAACACTTGAGAACTTGGAAGTTTCTTCATTTCTTCTCCATCTTATTCTCTCTCAAAAGGGCCGAATTCTTCAAGCATCTTTTGGAGCATTAAGGGTGGATTCATAATGTGTTTATTCAACACATTTAAGAATCTCTTCATCATACTAAATCACCCTTCTCTTACACTCATCCATCTGCCACCAACACTTGCAGATTTGGAGTTCTTTGGTGTTCATCCGTCAACATCTTCAACTGAGGAGCATACATTTTGGAGTAAGGAATTTATATTCCTTAAGCTGTTTTCCAAGGAGAAAGGTACATGCTTTCGGCTCTAACATCATGTAAATATGTCTACTTCTTCTCCTTACTTATTCACGAAGAAATGACATGATTATGACAAAGAAACATCATGCTATTGAATCCGAAAATAAAGATGAACTCTTGTGATCACACTACACATGTTTAAGATTAATTAAGATGAAAATCATGTTAAGAGAGATCTAAAATCATCAATATGATCCTGAAAGAGTGGATGGGTTCTTCTTCTTCTTCTTCCGCTCGTGAGGGAGCATGCGCTCCAAAAAGTCAGCATAAACCACGTGACATTAAGCGCCTCTACCCAACCGTGTAGCACCGCAGTGTAAACCGGGAATAGAGCATCCGAGCCATAGTATCGAAGGATGTCCAAGTTGCCTTTCTCGATAGATGATAACTTCAGTAGCTTGTTTAGTTGGTGCCTCATCGACATGGCAACGACCTCCAGGTTGTTAGGAAGTCCTTCCCCTTGGTAGCGGCCACAAAGAAGAACGAGTGCTTCCAAGTATGGATAGACGACTGGCCATCTGTGATAATCTCCCCTACCTCACATGGGGAGACGAAGTGAAACTAGTGACCTTTGTTGGAAGACAACTGAAAGCAATGTCTGAACACATTAGTTGTTCCTGAGACATGGTAAGCGGCGCATAGTAGTTTGAAGCCCGTCAAGCATTAGGGGTGTACTTCCCGAGAGCTAGGGGATAGTAATCCAACAACTCTCTCTCTCTCTCTCCCTCTCTCTCTCAAAAGGACTAAAGGGAAATTTGAGTCCCAAGGTGAAGTATTCTCGGAATAGACTTTAGTAGCTGAGAACCTCGGTGTTAGAATGTTCCCGAGAAAGGGGAATCCATAGAATTGACCGAGGAGGGATGTGGAAGTCCCAACACCATTTGGAAAGGGCCGGCTCGTTAGTCCACGAGAATGCCTCTTTAGGATTCTTGATTTCTTTCTTTGCACTTCAGATGCTACCCTGGAGGCCTCCCCTTTCTGTCTCTTGTTGGGTGGATTAACTCCTCGTGATGTAGAATCAAATGGTAGCTTTCCTTGGTTCCGGACAATACTAAGATCTTGGGATAGAAGGTCACCAAGGAAATCTGCTGAGACAAACCCCCTGTCAACCTCACTATCCGGGAAAGACCGTACGTTAGACCCAACTGAAGAAAGGAAAGAAGGGATCGGATTCATACTTGGGCGAGCGAAGTTTGGCTTTTAACATCTCAGCATCTTGATCTGTTCAGCGCCTCGGTTCAATAGCAAACTCGCTTGGTGTGTCGAATAGTACGGACCCATCCCTCTTTTATAGTAACTCGCAGCGATTCAAACAGGTGTGCCACATGGCACATCGAGAATGGACAAGCCTAAATATCAACCGTAACCACTAAGCGATACATGGCACGTGGAACTTTAAACGACGCTCGCATTTATGGAATGATGCCCACATCGAGGCGTCGCAGAAGGTGAAACGTCACGGGCGTTCCTCAGTGCGAACAATGACCAAAATTTTGGGGGAGGGTAAATGGTAGGCCTCTCCTATTCTCAACCGAGATCCTCTAGCCTCACCCCGACCAGAGTCATCTCGGTCTGTGAAGCTCATCTCCGGTGATTTTGGCACTGCTCGATGATACCACATGAGAGACCTCCCAAAGAGAGGACCTATGTACTCTGACAACCTAAGGGGCCCTAACATGTCATCCATTGGACGAAAGGTCGGTCAGGTCAAGACAAGTGTCGAGATCAAGACAAGTGTCGCGATCAGACCCGTTCTGTACCTGTGGGGGAGGACACATGAACCTATAAATGCCCCATCCTATCCGTTGTTGAAGGACAAGTCATTAAATGCTAAAGAACTAACACTTCTAGATAGCCGAGACACAACCCTTGACGATCTAACATTGTGATCGTGATAGGAAAGTTCCTGGAAGGACTAAGACGAGAACCCGAGTTCCCTCTAGTCTCACCCGCACAATGGTGCATGATACGCCTTCCGTACCTTAACTTTGTGAATTCTTATTATGTTAATCTTGACATTAACAAATGGTTTTTTCATCCGAGTTTTTAGTTTCAATTTTAGAGGGTTTCCATAGTTGGATGTATACCGTCGGTGCATCATCGCGGAATAAGGTGCGTTGGTGACTCCCAAGGCCTCGGTCGAGGTGGGGCAGCCCCATCAACCATATTTTCTTTTATGATAGCATATTTGAGAATTTGAAATTTATTTTTGATTTTATCTAAATTTATTATTTTAATTTATGTTTATCTAGGTTAGTTACAAATAAGATTTTCATACGTATGAATAACTTTGATTTAAACCGATGATTTTTTTTAATGAAATAAACTAATGACATGAACCATTTAGTTTATGTTCAACCAGATAGATCCAAAGGACTTTGACTTAAAGCCGACCCAACAAAGACCCACGAGGTTGCTCGGCCTGTGGGCCGAACCAACGGAAATCCCAAATTTCAAATGGACATATATAGTATCACGGACTAACGAGTTCATTTGTCTGAAGGTAATGTCATTATGCTCATAGCATCACACCGTCAAATCCTCGTCAAATTTAAAATCCAAGACACCTCAACCACTCTCTTTAACGGACTCCACTAGGGTACCTACCTTTTTTGGTGCCTAAAGTGCCTACATCATCCCTTTACCGTTAGATGTAGCCCTATTAATCTAGACCCTTAATCAAAATTGTTTATTTAAAACTAAAAATACCTGTAACTGGTAGATACTGAAGCAAAATTGTTCACGTTGAACTCGGTTCTAAATTGATAGCTATCGAATAATTTAAATTTCTACCTCCGAATGTTGCATTACTTTCTTGATATTTTGTCCTTAATTTATTCTCCTAACCATTTCATTATGACATTTTCACCATTAATTTGATTAATTCACCACAATTACAATTTAGTTACCAATACTATCATTACTTTGTTAAATAATTAACATCATCCACACTAAATTTAATCTCTGACTAATTTCATGCTAATGTTTTATTCCTAAATAGTCTAGTAACCATTAACATGATTAAATCGTCATATTTACCTATTCAGTACTTTGTAAAAAAAAATAACATCATCAACGCTAATTTTGATCTCTGGCTTACAACATCACATTACTTTTTTGACATTTCGTATTGAATGATACCGGAAAGGCAGAAATTATAGCGATGGGGCGGTGAATGGTAGTATGGAGGTGATGAATTATAGCGATGAGGCGGTGAACGGTACGAATTGGCGGCGAATGGTAGTGGGGAAGCAACGAAATACAACGATGAATGGTGAATGATGGCGAATGATAGCGAAGTGTCAGCAAACTACGGCGCTGGGGTAGAGACTTGTAGTGAGCAAGAACTAAGCTACGACGATAGGGCGACGAACAACAGTGATGTGGACCAACTATGGTGATGGGGTGATGAATGATGGCGAGCAGTACTAAGGTGGTGGTGAACTATGATGATGGGGCGGCGAACAAATACAATGAGTGGAAAACTACAAAGGTGGATGGCGAACGATGATGAATGGTAGCGGGGTGGCGGTGAACTACGTCGATGGGCAGAAACCAGTGGGGACGGGTGGTGATTGGTAGTGGACAAGCGGCAAACTGTGGCGATGGGACGATGAAAGGCGATGATGGCGAAAAATTGCTAGAACGGAGTGGTGAACTAAGTTGTCGGGGCAACGGACGACATTAACGGGCAATGAACAATGGACGATGGTAGCAGTGCGGTGGAAAACTACAGTGATGGGGCGGCGAACAATGACAAATGGTACAGGGAAGGCGTGAATGTTAACAGGGATGCGGTGGAGTATGGCGATGGGACGACGAACAATGGTGAATGGCACCGAGAAGGCGACGAATGATAGGTGGCCAACTACGATGATGAAGTTGTGAATGGCGGAGATGGGCAGCGAGGAGGCGACGAACTAAGGCGATGGGCTGGCAAACGACAACGATGAGGCAAGGATTGGTAGCAAAGAGATGGCGAACTATAACAATGGGGCCGCAAACACCGATGATGGGGTGGTGAAAGGCAATGAGGGGCAGTGTTTTGTAGCGAGGAGATGACGAGCCACAGTTATGGGGCAACGTACGGGGGCAATATGCGACAAATGGTATAAGGGAGGCGGCGAACTACGATAAACTGCAAAGATAGGCGATGAATGGCAGCGGGGTGGCGGTAAACTAAAGTGATGGGGTGGCGAACAACGGTGATAGGGCGGTGAATGGTAGCGATGGGGTGCCAATGGGTCACGAATGATAGCAAGGAAGTGATGAATTACGATAATGAGGTGACAAGGAGCGGCGCCACGCTGAAAATCGTAACAAGTAGGCGGCAGGCCATGTTTATTATCCTAACAAAGCTAATGTTATGTTTTATTTATTTTAGTTTCAAAACCGACAATAATTGTTAAGTATTTGTAGAAAAATGTCATAATAATATATTTAAAGTAAAATATTTCTGATGAAATGTTAAAAATCTAATGCAAGCTTGCATATTTTAGGTCTTATCTACGAATTCAACTATTTAAATAAACTTTTTTTTTATTATTTATCTATTTTATTTTTCTAAGCAGCAACTTTGCAACCAATTTATAAATTTCAGAGGAGTATTATCATATGAAAGGAAATTCAAAATGATAATTAGGATTTTTTTTATTTAATTGGTATAATAGAAGATTTAAATTTTTAGTGATGGGGTTAGATTTTAAGAAAATATTTGCAGTAATTATAATTGAAATCGTTAATTATGGTAAACTAATAAATAAATGATAAAATATCACAATATCATGTTCAATGTGACACATTTTATTAATAAAAAAAGTGTGACACATTTTAAATGAATGTCAAGAAAGTAATTCAATCTCGTAAGTCCGAGAATTTTTGCCATTTTTTACTTGATTAGTCACATTTACTGATTATGTTACCATTACTACTAGTATTTCTTAAAAAACATCATCTTTATAAATTGAAATCTCTTTGTTACGAGATTGCATTATTTTCTTGACAATCGCTCAACTTTTTTCATCTTGGACATGTCATTGTGATATTTTCCTTTTATTTTTTAATTAACTATAATTACCGATTTCAATTACAATTACTACCAATATTTTTGTTAAAATTGAACACCATCAATAAAGATATAAATTTCCAATGGTACCAATTAAGGAAAAAAGCCCAATTTATCATTCTAAACTTTTTTACAAATAATTAACTATTATTATCAAATTTCAAACTATAATAATGAAAGTAGAATATTTATAGGATATATTATTACTACTTATGTTACTTTTATTTTTTATGACATATTATTATATTTTCTTGCATTTTTAAATAAATTTAAAATATTTTTTAAATTTTTTAAATACATAAAAATATGTTAAACATGTAAACAGGTCGCACCATGATCTAAACATATTAGGTGGCGCGATCTTAGATGGTTAGGTAACGGTAGGTATCACAAGTGGTAGACATCCTAGAATTTTCCTTCTTTAACCACTATCATTTCTCTTTTCTGTTTCTCATTCTGCGGTTTTTTTCCCTTTCTGGATTCTCTCTTTTTACCTCTCTCGCTTCGAAAATGAAGCAGAAACCAACGAGATCAAAATCATCCACAAGTTGAGAAATCATTTTCATGGCTAGGAAGTGACTCCTAAATCAGGTTTCTTCTTGTTCCTCAGTTCGTTTCTTCCTGAGTGTTAGGTTTCTTTCTCGTTTGATGCTTGATTACTGAGACATCGCGAGAAATTAGAATAGAACTATTTGGTACTAATCTACTTTCTTGATTTTTGTATTGTGTAATTTGCTTCTTCGTTTCAATGGATCTCAGTTATGTGCTCTTCCTCAGTTTGTTTCTTCGTGAGGTTAGCTTTCTTTCTGGTTTCATGCTTGATTACTAAGACATTGAAAAAATTCAGAACGGAACTGTTTGGCACTTGATATTCTCGGCCCGGACTGAGGAAATCTACAGCTGTAACAAACAAAAGGGATGGGTCGGGGTTGTTTGCCCGGGGACCCACTCCGACGCTCAAGTCAGTAAGGATCTTATGAAGAAAAGAGTTGCGAGGTTGTCCACAGCTCTGAAGTTTAGAGTAATTAGAATATCGTACCTTGAGAGGCTCTTAGGTGCTCCTTTTATAGTGGAGGATTAGGTAGAGTTAGAGTTGAAGTGGGTCAGGTCATTTAACTAGGATAGAGCTGGCCATTAGGACTCTTAATCCTATCAGGTCATGGACTGCTCCTTGCTTATCCCGCAAGTTCAGGGATCCTTATCCAATGGGATTCTCGGGGCCTCGCCTATTTGAGAGGACACTGTGTTTACTAGTGAGTGGGCTTTTAAAGGTCGCCCAAAAGCTACGGGCCTGGTGAGCCTGATTTCGGGGCTCGTTGGGCCGCTATATACCAAGTAGCCCACCTTCCTGTGCAGAATATGGGTTTTGGGGTTCATTGTATTCCGCTTTCGTTTTGTGCTCCCGTGGCGCGTATCCCCCATCTGGGTGTGGCAATCACCGGTTGCGTCTTTTCACCATCCGCCCCAGTTTTTGTTAGTTAAGTGTATCATCACACATTCATGCCACGCGTCCCATAACGTTTGGTTAGGGAGTGGGATGGTGGGCCCTGCCATGATTACTCGCACATTAATCGAGGAAAGTTGAATCGAGTTGCGTCTTCGCTTTTTAAACTGTTCGCTTTTCCGGCTTCATTTCTCTCCATCTTCTGTTTGCTAAACTCCCCAAATCTACTTTAATCCGTTGCTTCCTATTCTTCCAGCGACTTCCGTCATTTTCAGATCCTTGCTTCCCTCATTGTCTTTGGATTTACCCCCTTTTTTTCATCGCTCACCAGTGAGGGTTAGTGGTCCGGTTTTCTTCGATTCTCTGTAGTGTTTTGCTCATTTCTTTGATAGATGGCTCCTAAGCAAACCGTTCACGCTGTCCCCGCCATCATCTCCATGCCCAATATTTTTTAGGAGACCATCCTTACCCAGGAGAAGGTCGATGCTAAGCTTGCTAAATTCAGTTGGCCTCGAGACCTTCTTGTCCGCGGGAGTGTCGCTCAACTATTAGCTGAGTCGAAGATTGACGATACGCCGAACAATCGTGTGGGCGAGTTTCTGCGCGTGTGGACTGCCCAGGTCAAGGAGGACCTCCGCTTCCCCCTTCACCCCCTTCTGGATGAGCTTTATACGCGTTGGGGGCTCTGTCTAACACAGTTGTGTCCCAACTACTTTCAGCATTTCAATGCCTTCATTCTGGCTTGTAAAATGGCCGAGGTTGCGGTCCTGCCCCTTGTGTTTCTCCATTTTTTCAAGCTAGGACAATTAAACAATTTGCTCACCTTCCACATCTCGCGCATCAATTTTCAGGGGGGGCAAGGTCATCCCCTTTGCTCAGCCATTGAGTTCGCACTCTGGGTGGTTTAAGAAATATTTCTACGTGGTTAGGAAGTCATCGTGGAACTTCATCACCTGGTTTGAGGAAAAACCCTTACATGAGGAAGTGGAGAAGGAGCACCTCCAGCCTGGGTCCCATGAACTGGAGGCCTACAGGGGTCTACTGACCTGGCTGAATAAAGTCATCATCCGCAGCTCTTGCGATGAACGTTTTCCCTTTCCTAGGGAGGAGATGGATGAAATCGTCCTCCGCTGGGTTGGTATTAGTGTTGTCCATCTTAGGGATCCTTCGCCTCCCCGTCCAGTAGGCTGGGCACCAAGTTCCAGGGGTCGACTAGTCTATGTCTTACAGGCCACGATATCTGGACCGGAAGGTATGCTTTTTCTACTGATGATGTCTCATTATTCTGGGGAATGATTACTTCACTGAATGTATCCTTTTTGTTCAGGGGTCAACGACCGTAATGAGAGGACCAACAGGGTCAAGCGAGGCATGTCTGATGCCTTGAAGGTTCACTGGGAAGCCCTCCGTAAAATTGAGAGTGGCAGTTTCGAGGCTGTCGTGAGTAAGGCCGCTGAAAAGAAACTAAAGCCCACGAAGGTTGTTACGGAGGATGATGGCGACGATGATGATGAGCTTGTTATCCAGGCTTTGGTATGACACCGAGCTCTTAGGGGGCTTCAGGTTCCTTCTATTGTGGCTCCCGTTAGTCCCCGGCCCGCGGCCCCTGGGTTAGGTAACGTTGTTGCTGCATATGCGGTGGGTCCTCCTGGGGCCACTCCCACACCCGTGATTCTTGATATTCACACGGCGTTCAAAGATATGAGGTTGACGAAGGCTCGAGTCATGAACCCTGGGCCACCGCAATCTCCGGGACCCATCCTAGTGGCAGTTCAGGTTCTGGAGTCTGAACCAGTATTACCCCAGAGTCTGGGTGTTGGGGCTGTGGATGCTGCGATCTCTCCCACCCAGTCAGCTGTTGATGCTCATAGTGGGGAGCCTCAGCATCAGGGGGAGCTTGTTGTCATCCCTTTGGCGCAGGTTTCTCCCCTATCCTCCCCGCAAGTTAACCCCATTATCCGGGTCGTTCGCAGAATCCCTTATGTTTCTGCTGACAGTAACGAGAGCGTCAGCAACATTGGGAAGGATAAGATGTCCCCTAAGAGGGCTCGCGAGCCAGGTACTCTGCCCTTATGTTTGTTGTGTTAACTATTATTTTCTTGCATTTTTTTTATCTCTGTCTTTATTTCCAGTACAGTTGGTCCTAGCGAGGCTCACTCGGAGGACCGCAATGCGAATAGGCGCCGCGTTGAATGGGGTGACCGTAAGATTTTATGGGATCAGTTCCTTACGTAGCGTGGTAGGGATTATTACCCCTTGGCTAGTTCTGATCTGAGGGGGCTGGACCCAGAGTTTGACCCTTGGGCTCTCTCTGAACGACTCTTTTGAGCGAGGGAGAAAGCCATGTTGGCGCGTGGTTTTGATCCCATCGACGCCTGGAACCCTGCAGTGAAGCTAACTGTGAGGGATTCCCTGCTCATGGGGTCTCACGAAGACCATCTTCGGACTCTAGTGTTGATTTTAAGATCTTAATAATATGCCTTTACATGTTAATATGTCATACATGCTCTACTAGCATGTCACATGATATCATGTCATGGATGTACTAAAGATTTCATATATAGACTTAAACTAAGTCATAGCATGATGTCTTTGTCAAATCATGTCCATTTCATATCTTATATGATATGGATAATACTATATGATAATATACTAAAGTAGACGATGGATAAAGGGAGTACCTTGCATCTGGAAATCACTTAAGGAACTAGGGTTCCTTGCTCCCAGAAACTTCTAAAGAAGACACCACTGAAGAGCTCCTCCTTAGGGGCGAAATTAGAGAGAAGTATCTCTAATTATGGTTCACCCACTAACTCTAAACGAATGGATACTATTTAGACTTGAGAGAGGGAGAAATAGAAGATGCAATGATTCCAATGGGATGGAGAGAAAGTGGCGAATTGATGGAGTATTTATAGGCAATGAAGGGAGGCTAAAGACACCCCTCAATTGCCGAAATCACACCATAAAGAGGCAATGGGTGCCTTGGCCCCTTTTCGCCAAAACCATGCACCATTTCGGCAATGGATAGGGATGACAAGGCCAGACCCTTTCATCCTTTATCAATTCCAAAAAGGCATGGTGCCCTTTAATGATTGGCATATGTTCATACGTTTTTCCCCTCCATACACGGGCTTTTATTGGGTGTTTGTTAGTACTTAGTGAGGGCGCAAGTTTGTTTTTCAGGAAATCCATGTTCGGGGGAAAAAAAGGAGAAATCTGGTGAAGAACTGAGCAGAAAAGCAAAGTTGGGGACCAAAGTGCAAATATGGGAGAAGTCCGGGGAGAAAAGGAGAAAAAAGGAGGAAAACGAGCTCCAGGCGATCGCCCGCATTTTCAGGAGATCGCCTGAACTCGAAATCACAATTTTGACAGAGCGTCAGGTGACCCGCCAGGCGAGCCAGCCAAAAGCGTAG
>JBBYHH010311404.1:0-12443 GCA_038382905.1 Daphne laureola
TCGGCTCCAGCTTCACCTCGCCACCTCCGGTCAAACACCTGAAGAACGAAGATGCAGAATCGGATCGAAAAATTCACTATGAGTTTTTGTTTTTCACACCTCTCGTTTTGACGAGAGGTCCGAAAGTTTTTCGATGAAAAACTCAAATAAATCACGGTGATATTTTTGAGTGGAAAAAAAAAAAATCACCAATAAATACCCATGTTTGAGATCCCCTATTATTAGATTCCTTGAAGATCTCATTATCTCTCTTAGAATTGTTGAAAATTATCTTTTCACGTCTAGATTTGTTCAAGATTTGGTTTTTCTCTCTACTAGACTATTATAACACTCATATCCTCTAGAGTCTAAGTTTATTATTCTATTTCTTATTTCTTTCTCTCACTTGAATTTATAAGAGATATTTATTCTCACTTAAATTTGTTGAAGATTGTCTCATATCTTCACTTGATTTTGTTCAGATTTCTTTTAAAAAGGATTCTTCATGCTTTCTTGTCTTTCATCCTCCACATTGCTTTGACATCCAATTAAAGAGCAATTCACCAAGACCTACCAATTCAATATGTGCTTAGTTCAAATCATATGAAAGTCAGATGATAGGACGAAGTTAAGGGAAGGGACGGAAAACACGAATGAGAGCTTAGTAGAACCTTAGCAACGTGTATATGAATAGAGTTCTCATCCATACTACAATTGTATTCATACATTTACAGCTATAATTAATAAGAATCATACAAGGAGTAATGATAGAATGTTTCATCAAGACTTGGTCGCTTCTATGTCAATACTATTAATGAAAATAAATAGGATTAGTAGTAAATATGAATTGAATGATAATAATACACTCTTCCTCTATAAATACTGATTGTTTTTTTTAGCAAATTAATTTTTAGTTTTTCCATCAATATTCTGAAATTAAGGTTGGTAAATTATATGCACAGTAATTTGAGGCTTTCAGTTTCTAAATATACTTACTTAAAAAAAAAAGGTTTCTAAATGTGTATTTGCAAATTTAGGAACTCTTAAAAACATTAAGGATCCGTTTAGTTTGAAAATTTTACTAAAATTTTCATTTCAAGTTTCCTTTGTAAATAGTTGGCATGTATAACTAAAGATTAAGGAGAGAAAACCTTGTTTTCAAAACTTTGAAAAACTCATGTGTTATAATAAAAAACTTCAAAATAAAATTTTCTATTTTAACACATGAGTTCTCAAAAGTTTTGAAAATACAGTTTTATCTCCTTAGTCTTTAGTTATATATCCCAACTATTTACAAATAAAACTTGAAATGAAAATTTTAAAAAAATTTACAAACTAAACGAACACTAAAGATTTATGAGAATGAAGCTTTTTGAGATTGTCCACATAGGCTTCTTTCACTCTCCATCTATCCACGTGGTTATAGATTTCATGTCACAATTCCAGAATTTACTAATTTAGAGTTAGGCTCTCATCATTAGATTCTTTGAAGATTTCATTCTTTCTCTCTTAGATTTGTTGAAGGTTGTATTTTCATATCTAAATTTGTTCAAAATTAGGTTTTTCCGTCTACTAGATAATTATAGCACTCATATCCTCTAGAACCTAAATTTATTATTCTATTTCTTATTTCTTTTTCTCATTTGAAGACTGTCTCACATCTTCACTTGATTTTATTCAGATTTCTTTCAAAAAGGATTCTTCATGTCTTTTTATCTTTCATCCTCCACACCGTTGTTTTGAAGATCCAATTAAAGATTTGTGTACTTTGTCATTGTGTTGTTGATCGTCGTCCAACAATCCCACCAAAACTGTCGCACCATCTCCTCCTTACATGGATAATACTGGCACCAAAGTTGGCCACCATTTTCACGAGAGATACTAATTCAAACTCCAATCTATCAATATCACTCTAGTACATGGCGGCCATGGACCATAACCACACCAAAGACATCCTCAACATTATCACTTCCTCTCTTCGGCATCAGGTGCACAGTTCCCACCGTCACCTTCCTTAATAATTTGTTGAGTCTCTTCACTGTGATTTGGACATAGAAGAAGCTGATACAACCGAGGTACAAACTCCACCTAGCCTTTGCAGTAAGTGAAGGCGATAAGGAGCTCGGATAAGGAGCTCAGACTTTGTAGTTGTTCCAATGTCATATACACGACGTGGTTTAAGGACACAATTAAGTGGACATGGACGGTAAACTTTCGTAAAGTTAGTGTTTTAATCTTACTTAAAATATGTAAAATTAAAAATCCAATTTTTAAATTGTGACAAATTTTAATGTGAAATTAAATATTAACCATATAAAATATACCTTAAATGTTAACATAATCACGTCACATGAATTTCAACTAAAACAATTTAACGTTCAGTAATAAATTTGTCCTTTCAATAAAACGTTAATAACATATTCTCATTTCAAATTGAATTTTGATGGCAAATTCACAGATTTCATTAACTTTAATGACAAAATTATCCTTTTACCATAGGTTTATAATGAGTGTGTTGAAAGTGGAAACTTAAACAGCAAATCATTTTCAAAAAGATTAAACATACCCTACAAGCCCCACGTCACTTGCACACTGCACACGAGTATCACCTAATTAAAGTCATCACTCTACATCAACATTCTTTTTAACGTCGTTAATGTTTCTAATAAATTAGAGAAGTCATATACCGAATCGAAAGAAGAAGGATTAACTCACTCACCATTACAGTCAGCAAAATAGGACTTC
Organism: Daphne laureola; assembly: GCA_038382905.1. Taxonomy (NCBI): domain Eukaryota; kingdom Viridiplantae; phylum Streptophyta; class Magnoliopsida; order Malvales; family Thymelaeaceae; genus Daphne; species Daphne laureola. Next base: position 2,725 of record JBBYHH010311404.1, read on the forward strand.
TCATGCATTTTGGTCGGAGTAAAATAAGCATTTTGGTCAGAGTAAAATAAGGAGAGGCTAGTAGCCATCGTTGAAGCTTCTTCAGTACAGTTCCATGACACGGAAACAAAAACGATTGCTAGCTTTCTACATATAATCAAGTGAAAAATCTGTACTAATAGAGATGCAGTTGTATGTACAAATTAACTGAAACATATTTTCTCTCAGATTAACAGAACACACAGACCTACACTAGTGTTCATACCTTCCAACCACCAGTCACTTGTCAGCCAAATGAACCAAGTTGGCACCTGGGAATAAAACCCAAGTGGAGTCAAAACGCACCTTAGTGATTCATATGACTAACCAATTGCCCGGTTAAAGAAGCGTTCCAATCAAACAAACAAATTGAAACCCGAATCTGCAACGGTCTTATTTCAGCCCAAGTAGCAGAAAACTAGGCTCCAACACTGTTCTCAAAAGAAATCCGGATTCCAAGAAGATTTCTAGCCCTCTTAATGGAGAGTAGCTAGTCCTTGGAGCAATTTCAGCACATCAGCCTCATCATCCAGATAATACCGAGCTTTGCTAGGCTTTCTCCCAACTGTACATGCAAAGATCTCGGGACCCATAGGAAAGGATGGACTAGAAGCTATGCTGTTTATGCCCTCGAACATGTCTTCATCTGATCTATCGTCGCCAACACACATTATAAAATCGGGGGCTCTTTCGTTACCAACCAACCTTGACAGTACCTTTTCTGCAACCAGTCCTTTGCTTATTCCCTGGATTTTCAAAATACCAAAAATACAAATTACTACTATTACTTAACTTTTTACGAGGGAGCGGGTTTATCTTAGAGGACAAATGAAATAATACCTGTGGTTTAACTTCCACAATGTGCTGTCCTCGGCTCACGACTGCTGGCTCATTGGCAAGGACACTCTCCAAATGATCAAGCATTTCCTTAGCTTGGCAATATCCAAAGTCAGGGTCCGCATCTTGATGGTGCCATACTACAGCACTTTCTTTGGATTCTATGTTGGAACCATCAGTTGCCTCCGCATAATGTCTCATGATGGGTTCCACTATATTTTTCCATTCAAGGTCAACAGATGAGTTGCTGATTTGCCAGTCACAATCCCCACTCCATCTGCAGAAGTAAACAGTAGAAAAATTACAATCATTAGAACAGTGAAATATTCAGGGTAATATTCGAAAATTACTCCAGCATACTTTATGAGGAACCCATGCTCGGCTGCAATTCCTAACTTCTCACATGGAGCCAGCCAATCTCCCAGAGTATTTCTCCCCCGTCCACTAACAATAAAAACGGTGTTTTTGGGATCGTCACAAAGCTTCGCAAGAACAGAGATGACTTCAGGGCTAGGAGACTTAATGACAGATGTTTCGGGAACAAGAGTCCCATCGTAGTCCAAAAATATTGCTCTTCTTTCCGTTTTTTTGTATGCTTTAACGATGTGATCAATAGACAGCCTCCTGAAACTAGGAGAAAGGGAGACAACTCTAAACTTTAGGCCCAAACCAATTCCCCAACAGCGTTTACTATAGTGATCTTGGCATGCTCTTTCAAGATCCTGCATAAAGCTGCGAGCCCAATAGGGAACATCATGAGTACTGATGTACTTATAATGTTTCTCATGCCGTAATTGCTTTTCAGATTCTGGCATTGTGAGAGCCAAATGTAGGGCCTCAGCTACAGCATCAGTATCCCACGGATTAACCCTAATTGCTCCACTTAAAGAAGGTGAGCACCCAATGAACTCAGACACAACAAGCATGCTTGTCCGATGAGAATCTGACGCTACATTCAAAGCTTTATCCATAAATGGAGTTCCTTGTCTGCAAACAATATATTTATATGGAACTAAGTTCATCCCATCTCTCACGGCATTCACAACACAGCACTCAGCTACAGCATAATACGCAGACTTCTCATAACGAGGAACAGGGCGATCAATTAGAATAACAGGTTCATAATCTGGCGAACCATAAACCTCATTAATCTTTTTAGCAGTTAGATAGGTTTCTTTCCTTGCTTCCTGCACATCCTTACCTGAGGCCCTCGCAGGATTCACAATCTGCACAAGGACCACCTTGCCCCGCATGTCAGGATGCTGCTCTAAAAGCTGCTGCAGAGCAAGTAGCTTCAGGCTGATGCCTTTGAAGATATCCATGTCATCAACACCAAGAATGAGCTTTCTTCCCTCCTGCTGCTTCTGGATTTCTTTGATCTTGGTGGATGTAGAAGGGAGATTTAGGACAGATTCCAACCGGCCCATATGAACTCCAACAGGCAGAATTTTTATGTACACAGTCCGTCCAAAGTAATCAAGACCAACATGCCCTCGCTTAGATTCATAGTCCAACCCCAACATTCTGCTACAACAAGAAAGGAAATGCCGAGCATAGTCGAATGTGTGAAAACCAATTAGATCACTATTAAGTAAGCCTCTCAGAATTTCATCTCTGACAGGCAAAGTACGATATATTTCAGATGAGGGAAAAGGACTGTGAAGAAAAAACCCCAGCTTCAATCGATGATAGCGCTTTCGCAAAAATGTTGGCAGCACCATCAAGTGGTAGTCATGAATCCAAACATAATCATCCTCTGGATTTACTACTTCCATCACTTTGTCAGAAAATATCTTATTTGCGGCAACATAGGCCTGCCAAAGACCGCGGTCAAAGCGGTCACCATGGTCAGGACACATGGGTAACATGTAGTGAAAGAGTGGCCACAAATGCTGTTTACAGAACCCAAGATAAAACTTCTTCTGCAAATCACTCGGTAGAAACGTGGGGATACAGTTAAAATCCTTCAGAAGTACTTCTGCAACATCTTCCTGTTCACTAGCATCTACATCAACCTTCAGGGAACCTACATATAAAACCTCCATTTCAGATGAAAATCCATCTCTCAGCTGGAGCAGCAAAGAATCCTCATCTGATGTGAACAGCCATTTCTTAGTTGCTAGGTCTCTTTTCGCATTCACAGGTAACATATTTGCTACAATGATTTTGCGCTCTCTACAACCAGATGAAGATATATCTGAATCCCTGTCATTATTTTCATCACCATCAAGATCTGATATAATTCCAGGAACAGTCATCACACGAGGGAGAGCTCTAGGAGTTTGCGGAATATCTAACAGATGACCAGTAACCAAGTGTAGAAGATTTGCATATGATCTTGATGCCATCACTAAGGACCCAACTTTCTCTACTCAATCCTATATATATAAAAGCCCTTCTTGAAAAACATTCAGCCGTATAAGGAAAACCTGCACCAATAAGGGCATCTATGTCGATAAACTTTACATAAAATTCATAATTGAAGAAAAATTGACAAGAGCAACAAAGAGCAGTTCTCTGCCAATTTAGTCCACAAACTATCAAACAGAACAGTCGTTCCTCTGAAAACAGCAAAGCAATTAAGCATGCAATCTCATCCAAAGCTAGAAAACCAAATTCAATACAAAAGGCATCAGAACAGACGTGCATAAAATTCAGGATAGAGAAACTGGTTTGCTGATACAAGTTGCTGCAATTCTCTCATTGAATGGATAACCCGTCATTCAATATAGTACAGTCCGAAAAGAGGGAAAATGCAAGCACAAAGTACGAATTGAACGATCAGGAACCAAAACACCTCATCATAGGCTATCTACTAATATTATCAGGTGATCTAAACAAAACAAGAAAAATCTCATATTCATGTACAATAATAAAATTCAAGCAAAACCACAAACTTGCATAGATAAATAAACATAGGAAAAATAGAGGAGATGATCAAAAGTAAAGAATCACTCGGTTCAGTGATAAGTGAATTCCCTAATAAATGACTCGCGCGGAGGCAAAGGCAGATCGGAGAAGATAGACCTGGAAGTAGAGAAAAAGGGAAGCGTTACCGTCGGTTGATTTTCCGGCGACCGGGAAGCGCTTTCCGAGAGACGGGTCTCAGTTTGGTTTTGACGCCGAAATAAATAGTGCTTGATATAAGAAGAGAGGGGAAATGGTAGCCTGCCCGTGTACCGGATATTCCACGGAGAAAAAGAGAGTGGAACAGGATAAGTCCAACTCCAGATCACCTAACTCCAGTTAACATTTCTAACCATGGTCACATTTGCCGGATTTTGGATAAACTTTGCCTTTTTCTTTTATTTCTCTTTTGTTTTTGTTTTTTCTTGGCTCAGTTCATGGCAAGCAACAAAGCTAAAGATTAGAGTCCCTAATCCAGCTTATGGGATTGATTATTTTATTGAAGTTCTTAAATGCTTCAAGAATTATGCTTCAGAGATACCAAAAAGTTTAACAAAAATTTCTAATGGAAGTCAGTTTTATAGAGAATTGTATATTTCTTCAAATCATAGAGTTTTTTTATTTTTTTATTTTATTTTATAAGAGTCCTGAAAATGCGAGGTGAAGAATACGACAAATCTCAGCATTTTTTGTTATTGGTAATTTCCCTCTTTTCTTTCACCATCTAACAAAGTTGATATTTCATCCGTAGTAATTGATTTAGCACTTTTCCTATGTAAATTGTAAACAATTAAAGAGTATGAATGAAAATGAGCATGCTACGATAAAGTTAGGTAGGGTGTGTTTCTCATGAATATTTTTCATTTAACTTTCATCAATAAAATATTCATAATTGTTGTTTTTGTTAAACTGTTAGCTAACAACGTTTAACGTTGACCATTAACACTAACATTGTTTGACAAAGAGGGCCAAAGATTATGATTTAAATATTGACGGCTTCCAAAACTTCAAATTTTGGGATTCATAAATTTTTACCAGTTGTTTATTGAGTGCTTTACTTAAGAGGTATTAAAATTTACGCTCATATCATTATCTCCATCTTCTTTTGAAATTTCCTCATTTCTTCCTAATGGAATTCAAGTTCTTATTTGGTAGCACTTTAAGTAGTTTGTTGCTTCCAACACTCTTCGTGGGTTTTCATAATGTAACAAGTCAACAACCTCAATCAATCCTATGTTTTTAGCTCTACCTTCTTATTATTTAATTAATTCCTCTGTTTGTTTATGATTTTGTTGTGTTCAACGAGTTGAAGAGACGACACCACCGACTACGCTTGCCGACGACGAGGCTTCAGGCTGGATTTTAGAAAAGACAAAAATGATACACTCTGTAAAATTTAACATACTAGTTATTGAAGAACACTTAAAATGTTTTGATGATTCTGAACACAAAATTATAACACGAAGAGCCAAAAAAATGATCCACTCCGTATATCATACTAGTTATTAAAGAATATTTAAAGCAAATGGTCTTATAATTCATGATACGGGTAGTGAAATCTCATGATCCACCAGTATAGATGAACAATAAAAAAAAATATGTCGACGCCTAAACGGATTTTGAAAAAAACATCAAAACATATTATATGTGGGTCTCATTTTCTTTGTTTTCTTTTTTTCTTTCTATTAAATTAATTATTTATAATTTTTTATTATGAAATAAAAATATATAATTTTTTTTAAAGTGAAGGAAAGAAACGAACAGTATAGCTGTAATTAATTTTAAAATTTAAATACTTAGAGTGCGCTTTAAAAAAAAAGCGCAATCTAAACTTTAACCTTGTTTATTTTTGCCCTCAGAAAACAATTTGTCAAAGAAAAATTAAGGTGAAAAAATAGTTGGATTTGAAAGCACTATAAAACATTCGGAGAAAAGAAGTAGATAAAGTTGCACGGGTTATCCACCCATCCTCACCAAAACCTGTTAAACCAAGCAGTCTATTGTCTATGAGAAAATTGTATCTTCTGCCATGCTCCCCTTTTTTCGTTTTTATATTTAAGATTTATTTTTAAGGTGTTTTTATCCCCCTATATCTCTATAAATTTTAATTAATAAATTATCAAATTAACTACTTTCCTCTATTTTTTTCCTGAAAATATTTCATTAAATTTTGAAAGTTTTATACAAAGAACACATGCCAGTTTTTTTTTGTTGAAAATTCACTACCCCTAGGTTTATTTTTTGGTGGTGCCATTTGTGGTGGGACAAGCCGCAACAAATGGTACCCCGCTACAAATTACCATAAATGTCATTGTTTACGATCTTCTCTATAGAATTATAGCCACAATTATGGTGCTGCTATCCGTCATAAAATTTGTTATGACTCCCCGCACCAACCGTCATAAAATTTGTTATGACTCCCCGCACCAAACTACTACCTACCATGACACGTATGCATAAAATGTGACGGATTTGTAAACCACTATGATATATCTTTAGCTCCTCTTCTAGCTAGCCACTTCTCCATCACCACTCCTCCGTCGAACATATGAACCATTCCTCTTCATCTTCAGCCTCAAAGTTTCATCATTTTCTTTAACCATTTTTCAACTACAAAAAAGGTAAGTAATTGGATAAAGTGCATGGTTAGTCTCTTATCTTTCATTATTATCATATTCATGTTCTGTTTTAAGAATTCATTTTACTAAAGTCTATTATCTTTGGTTTTGAGTGCATTTCTAGTCTTTCTATTAATTTAACTATTAACTTAACCACTACATAAGAGAAGTGACGAATTTGAGATTGAAGCCAAGTATCTTCCTGACCGCAAAAAGAAACCGAGAAGCTCTCTAGGAAAAAGCACGACGGTTTCTTCTCAAGTGTCCGATCAATTTTCAAATCTAGAAATAAAGTTCTTGGGAAGCTCGACGGATCTGTGGCAAGATTGTGATATCAGAAACCGACTTCAGACATCCACTCTCAACTGCTTCCAACGGATCTGGTTTGAGTGATTTGTGATTTGAAATGTGATTTGTGAATTAGCGCAAAAGGGAAGCAAAAGAGAGTTTCTGGATGAGATTCATAGAGTTGTTGGAAATCGAGAGAGGTATGAAGAGACATAGATGAAAAACGATTATACAGAAGAGATTAAGAATAAATGAGGGAAAAAAAAACAAAGCTTTAGGAACTCGTATGAACATTTATTAAAACTTTAGGACTAACCGAGCGTTTTACCCCTTCCAAAATTAGTGGCTAAGTTTGTGAGATGCTTAAACCCATTATTCTGCAATTTTTTTTGTAAACGTTTGATAATATAACTAACTTCTAAATGATGAAAAATTTTATTTTTTAAATATTTAAAAACTCTAGTGTTAAACTAGGGGTCCGTTTAGTTATGAAAAACTTTTCCAGTTTTCATTTCTAAATTTCCTTTGTAAATATTGATTATATAACTAAATTCTGAATAATGAAAAATCTTATTTTCTAAATATTGAAAAACTCTAATATTAAACTAGAGAACCTTATTAGAAAGTTCTCTAATTTAATACTTTCTCCGTCTTTAAAAGATTGTATCATTTGTTTTGACAGTTTCATTATATTTAATCTATAATTTATTTTTATGTATTTTTAGATATTGAAAACTAGAAAATTCATATGAGAACCATAGTTTGATATCCAAATTTTCTAAATATTTTTTTTCTTAATTTTTTTATACGGTTTATCTTTATTAAAAATTGAGTCAAACATTGAACATTAAAACATCAAAGTCAAATGATATAATCTTTGGAGGATGGAGGAAGTATCATTTAGCAAGAGTAGAATCATTCATGAGGCCATCATTAAACAACATTTATTCATCTGAGACTTTCCCAAACCAACCTCCTGGCAATAAATACATCTTCCCTAAACAGTTACTCTTGCAACTACTAGCAACCAATACATTCAAGTCTCAACATGTCAATTCGGCCAAAAGGGCCATTTGAGTCACCATGTTGAACCATCATTCATGGTTTCTTCCATAGTTCTTAAAACGTACCATTATTAGAAACATCAACATTTACCAACAATTGTTAACAATTTTACCAAGAACTCGTCTTAACAATTCGGCCCCTTTAGTCCCTTTTGCACCAAAGTGTTGCTTCACCAAGTTTTGCTCAAGTGGCACTAATACTACTTCCCAAATAGTCTACCATTCACTTTAAACTACCAAATATCAACAACATCATCAAAACACCTCCAGGTGCTACCTTGGAGTTTCGGCCATTTGCTCAAGATTAGTGAAAGGATTCAGCAATCGAAAACAACAACAGTTGCTTCTGAAATTACTCACGAAAAAGGGAAGGCAAGCCTATTTTAACAGTTAATTTATCCTTCCTTTTCTTCATGGCCAAATTTACCAATCTAGGGTTTATAGATTTTACCTTAAATTCTGATATAGAGGGTGCAGAAGCCATGACTTTGGCGAGGAAGGCTGGTTTCATCTCTAGGAGCCATCTTCCAGCTCGAATCGGTGACAAGAAGAGAAGGAGAAAAAGCGATGAAGCCCAGAATCGCTCCTGCTCCTCCTTTCTGTTCGCGGCCGACGCTTGAGGAAGAGTCTAGGACCGCCGTCGCCGCGTCTCGTCGTCCCCTTCGCGTCGCATCGTCGGAAGCGCTCCAAGGCCGGCGGTCAAGACGATCGTCTTCAGCCCAGTCCGCGCCGACGATCGTCCCCAGTCGAGAGAAGAAGAAAGGAACATAAGATCGATTTTTCTGATCTGATTTTCTTTTTTTTTCCCCTTTTATTTAATAAATACATATATATTACTCCCTTCCTCACTTATTAGTTACACTTCTTTAACTTTTAAAATTATCTTTGACACAAATTTTCATAAAAAAGAATCTATTAAAATATTTTGAAATATATATATCTCAAAATTTTCAAAATTCTTCTATATATACATATTTTTTAAAAAAAATTCTAATAATTTATTCTTTATGAAAATTTGAGTAAAAAATAATATTATAAATAAAAAAAGTGCGACTAATAAAGTAGAAAGTAAGTATTAATAATTTACTCGGTCCTCAATTTTTTATTAATTGTTCAAAAGAACCTTATACCTCCAGCTTTCTTATATTTTAGTCATTCTCTATCAATCTATATTTCTAACTTTCAAATAATTACAAACAAGTCACCATCTATAATTTCTTCTCAGTTAAGTCATTTCAGTTTTATCAGTTCTTTTTTCTCAATCTCAGTTTTAATTCTTTAATCTTTCTAAAATATTATCTCAGTTTTTTATTATTTATAATTTAGTCCTTTATCTTTTAAATCTCTTCAGTTGTAGCACGGACGACAGTCCAGGTCACAACAGTAATATTGAGTTAATACTTTATAATGTCACTCATGTACAAAAATTATTGCAAATAAAACTAATTAATTAAGTTTATTCTATATTATCCACAAATCTAAACAACATTTTACATAAAATAGAGTCATTCTCAATTCTCCAAAAAATTATCATCTTCAACCCACTCTGCCTCTGCGTGACCATTGACTAGAGAAATAATCAAATCATCCTTCGTCACGATTAGGGTTTCTTTAAGTCGTGGTTCTTGGCGGGGATCATCATCTTTTCTCTATTCTGTGTTTCACGACTCGCTAAGATGAACGAATCATACACTTTCCACAGACATGTGTGGTCGACATCAATGATACCAGAGTATTTATCCGTACCCACCCATTTATACGGGTCAAACCACATCTGTCACCCCCGCCACCGCGTCCGGCGCTGCAGAAGACTTTGCGGTGTAGTGGACGGTCGATTCGGTTGGGCCGACGACAGGCGGTCGACGTCGTTTGCTAGACTATCTTATGTTATGATTACCCAGAACCCGTATTTGTAAAAACTTTTCTTAAGTATAACTAATCTAACGCGTTGATAGGTTTTAAGGCGTTTCCTAACCAACCTTAAACC
>JBBYHH010311515.1:0-12442 GCA_038382905.1 Daphne laureola
CGCAACCATGGGAGACTGTTGCACCACCGCCCTCCGACCCCGTGACCGCTTCCCACCGGGCCGTGTATCAGGGGGTGGTGTGACACTCTTAGTTAAGCAACACTTCCCATAATTTTCTCAAACATGGATTCCAACCTTGAGAATTTGGTCGCGTCCACCAAAGGTTGAGTTGTCACTGTCGCATTACTGAAATTTGACTCCAACTCACTGTTTTGAACACTTTCTTGTTGTCCGCTACTTGAAATTTGTGAGGACTCATGATTTACCACAGAACAATGCTTCAAATTCTTTGAAATTCATGAAGACGCATGATTAACTACACTCATAAGATTCATAAGTTATTCTTGCAAAAGATCAGTCTTGTTCACTTCTCCATCTTTCCCTCCATATGAAGTCTTGAATGATTGTGCAACTCGGTATTCTTCATGCAACTCGAGTGTATCCAAGAGTTCCTTGTTCCTTCCTTGAATATAGACATAAAAGTGACATATAGACCATCATAGAAAAGTGTTGCTTGTTCCTCCCTTGAATATCTAGAATGAGGGCACTTTGTTTTCAAGTTCTTGAACCTCACCCAAGCTTGGGCGATAGACTCATGTACTCCGTGACCAAAATCATGAATTTTCCTCTTGAGAGCAAACAATTCCGTAGGATCACTGAACTTCTTGAGAGAAGCCATCTTCAAATCTTCCCATGATAAAATCTTCGATGAATTGAGATTAAGATACCACTTTTTAGCGCTGCCCTCCAATGAAAATGGAAATAACTGCATCCTCTTAGAATCCTTGGACATGCCAGGAGTGCCAACGTGTTGTAAATGATAGAAAATCATCCAAGTGTGTACGTGGCTCCTCCTTCTGAATTCTAGAGAAGGGTTGTCTCTCCAAATATTCTAAAACATAACCGGAAATAGAATAATCAACTTGAACAGCAGCTGGCTTCACCAAAACTTTGATCATCCTTTTTGAATTGAGAGGCATAAACATCTGAAAAATGGAGCCTCTTCGTCATAGGTACTCGATTGTGAGCACCCTCCATGATAAAATGCGAAATGGTAGTGAAAGGGTACCTATAACTTAATAAAAACAAGAAAGATATGAAAATGTTAAGTCACGATAAAATATGAACACAAACAAACAAAGCACATACAAAATCTTAAAAACAAAACCTTTCCCCGACAATGCCGCAAAATACTTGTTGAGTGCAAAGCGTTTATTATTTTTAGTTGTTTTTACCCAAGTTTTACATTTATAATTAACCATTTTTTTAGCCCCAAGTGCAAGGATCACGCAGAGTACGTGGCTTGAGAGTAAGGGTGTCAAACCCAAGGGAAACAGTGTCTAAAGTTTGTATGAGTGAAATATTGTTAATGTACTATGACAAATAGGTAAGCATAACAAATTTAGTGATGAATCAAGTAACTAATGGTGGTAAGGCTATTCCTACAGTACTTAACAAAACTACTAAATTAACTTAACCAACAAGCAACACAAAAAATAGGGTTTTAAATCAATATACTAGATCTCTACCGGGGTTTGTCTACGCATTAGGGGATTCACTATGTATTCTATGCATGCTTATAGGTGAGGTACTATAACTAATTTTTTACTCCTCTCAGATACTATGGATAATCTCCCACAAGATACACCTTCACTTAACCGCTCTCGCGCATTAAAGATGATGCCCTTAGGAAGTTACTATGATTAGGTCACTTCTCTCTTGAGCAAGCAACACACCTTTTAACTAAAGTGAGATTAGTTACTCTCGTGATCTAATACTCACTTTTAAGGATTTACAACCGTTAAACTACTCACAATTAACTTATTAAAGTCATCTCTAACAGTTAGAGAGCTAATCAATCAATTCCTCAAGTGTTCTGTAGTTGATTAAATTCCTCTCAAACATTGAATCGAACACCTAAAAGAGAAAATATGAATGAGTACATTCATTCAACATACCACACATGAAAGAAGTGCTAGGAATTGATATCTAAGTCATATTAAGCATACAAACACATAGCTTACCCCCTAAGCTAACAAAGCCTAGGAGAAAAGGCTAACTACTCACAAGAACACATGTTGTAAAAAATGGACAACATTGAAATAAACATCAAACAATCATATATAAGGAAGAGAAGAGATAAGAAATGCTTAGCTACATGGCCTCTCAGCATCTTCAACAAGCCTCCATCAATCCTCCATGAAAAGAGGGCTGAAAACCCTAGGTAGTAGCCCCAAATGGCAAGAACAAACTGAAATTTGGAATGAAGGAAAAAGCTTGCTCAAACTTACTCTAAAAGTGTTTATATACTAAGTCTAACACCTAAAAGTGCCCCTAGACATGTTAGGAACTTAAAGGTACCAAAATAAGGGTCATTAAGGGTATATTTGTCCTCAAAATATGAGTTGTACCAAGGAAAGTTTGTGGAAATTATGGTAGGAACTGCCTCAACTATCGAGTGTCGCGCAGGCGTCACGCAAGAAAGGCTTACAATGTTTAAATTGCTTAGTACGATCGCTACTCTTCAAAAGCATGGAGCTACTTATGCGGGGGTAGGGGACGCTGGCTTGCTATGACTAGCGTGACCCCCGACCTAGGGTCGCGCTGTTTTCCTTCAAAATCCACCTTCTTGCTCCAATCTTCTCTCCTTTGACTTGAAATCTACCTCCTTTGACCAAAAAGTTCTTGGCTTAGACTTCTAACTTGTAAATTAAGTTCCGAGCCTCCAAGGTACCATTTCAGCCCCATTTTACTTTGCATCTTCCATCTACAAAATAATGGATGATAACATGTAGAATGCACTAATAATCCAATTTATCCACAAAAAATGTTTAAATTGTGTGAAAATGCCACATAAAAGTGTGTGTGTTTTGACACACAACAAAAATCTACTTGAAATTTTCTCCACTCTAAGTGAGGCCTGACACACAAGGCTTATGCAGAGGTGTCTAACACACAAGACTTTACTTGCCTGACTTATAGGACTTTCAACAATACCTGACACACAAGAATTTACAAACACCTCACATACAAGACTTTATCTTGTATGACTAACAACACTTAAAACAAGCTTCCTGACACACATGACATATCCTTAATGCCTGACTAATAAGACTTAAAACCACACAGTGAAACTGTGATCAACACGTTGATAGATGAACTATCAACCTTCCTCTTCCTTGGGAAGTATCACACTATCAGTGATGTAGAACTGGTCTAACAAAACCAATATGTGTAATTGATCTATGAAAGCAAAAGTGGGAGAGCATTTTTATAAAAATTGATCTAAAACCATGAGGCTTTTCTGTATGACTCTCTTCTAAATGAACAAAGCTTGTTTAAGATGATCTCTGAGTGTATAGCTTTGTGAAGTGTGAGATCTTGAGAGTTTTTGATCTTGAGAATGAGTAGGATGAGAAGTTTGCTCTGTACAATATGATTAGTCTATATGTATGTACATGTGTTGTTCTTCTCTTCATCTTTTTTCTTTAAATAGGGTCCAAAATGTCTCAAAAATGTGCAAGAGCGTCTTCAAGATATTTGACAGCCATTGTGTCAAAAGGTTTCCATTTAGAGTACATTTGATTGTTGGAACAAGCCGTTGCATCTCCTTGAAGTTTCTGTCTTCTTCTGTCAACGTGTTGATGAAGACATGCTTCAACAATGTGATGGATTTTCCTTCATGATGTTTGATCAACTTGGCTTCTTTTGATGCATGTAACTTATTAAATACATTGATCTCAGTTATGGAGTAAATGGATTCATCATTGAGGTGTCCTTGCCTTTTGAAGTATGGTGTTTACTTTTTGAGAAAAATGCCATCAACGCATTGATGCAGAGCACATCTAACACTTTGGAAGATTTGTTTCCTTACTTGACTTGATCGCTTTTGATTCTTTCTTTTTCTCCATAATTTTGGTTGATATGATGCTGATTGTTTCCATATGTTGCATCTTCAAAACTTTGTCTTCATATTCCTATGAATGTGCCTAAGAAACAAGTCCACATTAATCTTGAATTTGTATAAAAAACTTGTACATCCCAAAATGTTAATATGACATATCACTTGGCTTCTTATTCTTTTCAAAAAATTGCAATCGTATCCCAACAATTTATTGTTAAAAGTGAGAACAAGAATATTTAAAAAAATCCTTGACTTTATAAAAAATTCAAATTTTGGTCCTCAAAGTTCTGGAATCATCAAAACATATGGAATATAGTCAACAAAGTCAACAATGGAACCCAAGAGAATCAAAGAATTTAGGGTCGAAATGTGTTAAGTGTGCAACTAATCTAAGATGAATGCAAAATGGACAACAAAGAGGTGAAGAATGTGATGGTGAATAAGAAAAGGTAAAGGAAAATAATGGAGGGGATGAAATGACAGCACTTGTGGACTCTCAATTGTGGGCTCTCTAAGGTGAATCATGCATACTAAAGGTCATGTATGTGCAAATAAATTTGTGTTCTAGAGGTAGGTTATCTCTAACCCCACCGATCAATAGTGAAGGTTATCTCTAACACCCAACGGATCGACCATCCAATTATGAAGAATCAGAACCTAAACCACTCATCCCGCAAACAACATACACAATCTCAAATAACACAAAATCCTACGAGGCATGGAAATCTAACTTCTCCTACTCAATCTACCACATCGAATCAGCGACTGTGTTCACATCACAAGTCTCCAATTCAATCTCGAGGTGAGTTACAAAAGTCGGATATCTTTCTTCTCGGGCAAACGATCATTCTATCAAGAAAAGTCATCGAAACCTAGCCACTCTCATACATTAGGGATGATACTTTCAAGGCATTACAACGTCTAACCTTCATCACCAACTAGCTTTTCCAACATCATAGACAACACTAGAAATCTAATCATTTGATCTTGCTAGTCTACGTTGATCAAATTCCTCTCAGACATTTGATTGAACACCTAGATGATATGTCAATGTAACTAGCGACCAAACATGGATACTACAATGGGAATAGTCCAAGAAGATCAATATTAGAGCAACATCAAACATAGAGACAAGTTGCTTGAACCCTAAGCTAAGAAATCACTAAAACATAACATTTCCTAACTCTACCAATGCTGTAAATAAACATAAACAACAATCAATAACAACCAAAAGGATACAACAGAAGAGAGAAGGGGTACAAATCACCCATAAAACATCCTCAACAAGTTAGCCCTTCAACCCTTCATGGATTGGAGGTTGAAGGGCTTAAACCCTAGCTGAAAATGCTCAAATCCATGCTGAATTTCGTAGGTAGGAGAAGAGCTTTTGAAAACTAATCCTAGAAGTCTATTTATACTACTCTTAATGTCTTAAAATGACCCGAGACATGTTGGTCATGAAATATTACTAAAAAGGGGTAAAAATGACTTAACAAGATGATACAAGTCAGTTAAAGTGAGAAAGGTTGAAGGAAGTTGCCCCCTGGTACAAGCTGGATGGGTACGTGTGGGAGTTACGTGTGGGAGTTATGTCCACACTTAACTCCCGCTCAGGCAAAATGGTCTGCACTACAAGTCCACCTGCAACTGTAGATAGATCCACCCAAGCGATTCTCCCGTACATGCCTAGCCACTCCCGCACATAGGGTCACAGAATACATCCACCTTAAACAAAGGTGTGCGGTGGTAATGTGCAAAATTAGTTCCGCATAGAGGGTCCACATGTTTTCGTCCTCAATTGGTTCTTCTTGGAATCCAGTCCTCCTTCCAACCCTTTTCTTGACTTTAAATCTTTCATTTTGACCCGTAGTTTTTCACCTTGTCCCATAACTGCATGAAATTCATCCCAGCTGTCCACTTTGTGTACAGTGATCTCCATTTCACCTCTGCATCGTCGCACCTACAAAGTATTGAAAATAACACGTAAAGTGCATTTTTGACATAAAACATAAGAACAAATGATGAGTTTATTACCTTAAACACCCTAAACATATGTGTGTGTTTGCACACTCAAAAACGACTAACTACATGCAACTATATGAAGTGGATGAAAAGGTGATATGAAAATGTGATGAAATTCAGAACCTGTGAAATTTCAAGATAAAGTTCTTTTAGAGGGATCATGCATACTAGAGGTTGTTGGACTACTCAACTCAAGGTTTAGAGGGGGATTACTATATCTAACATGATAATATCTCTAAACAACACTTTAATAACTTGCCACACGTTAACTCTAATACAAGTAATAGAGTTAGGTTGTAAGTCTTGAACATCTCTTAATCTATTCACCAACTGACTCTAAAAAGTTATCTTTAACTCACCACGATGCAATAAACTAATCCCCTCGACACGTTCATAGAATCGCTCTCGGGCTATTATACAAACATCTAGAATGAGTAAGATAAAGTAACCTACTATGCAATTAAGATCAAGGGATCAGTACCTAAGGCCAAAGAAATCAAGAAGGTCAGAATCAAACCTTGAATAACAACAAATCTTTAAGTGAAAACAAAATCTACCTACACCTACTCATGATATTGTAGGGATTCTGGGTCTCAAACAACACAACAAAAATAACAAAATCTCTCACAAGGATCTATGTAGAACAGGGCAGAGCATCTTTTCAAAATTACTTAGCGTACGAACTGTAGCTTTTGTCACAAGAAAGTGCTGAATTCACCACCCTTTATGTGTATCCTATCACAACCTCCTAGAACCACCCCCTGTAAGGATTGTAACCCCAAGATGTTGTCTTGCGAACCCAGTGCTAGAACTACCTTGAAGCCTTTTCCCACCTTCGGTCTCAACCATAGTAGTACATAAACCTGTAGAGTAAGGGGGGAGCTTTAGGAAGGAAACCCAGTAAGGCTACCTACCTTTCTACAATAGGTACCAGCACAAACAAAGAATATTGGAGCATAAATACGCAATAAACAAGTATCTGTGCATCAAAAGGAATTATGTCCAGTTAAAAACCATAATTAATCACTTCATACACTAACTATCAATCAAAGTTTAACCATAATATTAACTACCACAAATCCAGGTGGTACCACGTATATAGAGAGGTATTCGTAGACTGATCAGCTCTACCCAGGAGTTGGTCAACTCCTCCCTCAATATATATAAATATCTCTAGTACTTGCATTACGCATACCGAGCATGAACAATACATGCAAACATCACCAATATGCTTTCCAAATACTCTGATTATATCTGAAATAACTATGACCATTATATCTGCCTAAACCGTCCAGAAAGGGTCTCAGACCCAGCAAGAAGTAAAGCAATCCATATGCATTCTCATCTATGATGGAATCTACTTACTATAAGTGTTTTAATTTGGTTTGAGAAACTTACTCGTCTCCGTACTTTACTTTCTTGTTTTACCTCTATCTATTGGTTGGTGGATGACGCTGAGAGTTGTGCTTCCTCACTTCTTGTGCAAGAGATCAATTCTTGTCCATAGTCATGAAGACTCATATGCAAGAAAGAATGATGGATATTAGTTTAAAGTTGTATACATTTCTTGTATTTTATCAAGTAAATAAAAAGAGTAAAAAGATGATTAAAAACCACATTATTACCCTAGCTAGGACCAACCGAGGATGTTGACTAAATTGGCGTAAATGATAAAGTTTATTTAATATACTCCTAATAGGAATTTCAACACAAGAAGTATTAATCGACAACAAGAATGAAAGCACACATACAAATAAAATCCACTCACAACGTTCGGCCCTTAAAGCATTAGAGAGGGTCGGTTACTCCTAAACCAAAACATCTCCACAAATCAAGCAAGGTTTGCATTTTAGCCTCTAATTGACTAAGAAAAGAATTAATTAATTTAGCAGTAGAACAAGTGATAAGAGTCGAGAAGAGGTAGATAAAGAAATCGGACAAACAGGAAATTTAGAACAAAGAAAGTAAATTAACATGCCAATTGTCAATTAATCAAAGGCACTTATCTAGGAGAAAGAAGACCACCAGTCACTTGGGCTCGCTAGAGGATGCTCCATGCACCACTGTCGCATCGTTTGATCCATCCATTCTTCTCCCGATCACGTCGCATGGCTATCGCGGTCACTGTTGAGCTTGTCAGAACTCTCCACCTCCTCTGTTCGCATCGAGTCCGTGAGGTGAGGTGTCTGTCGCCCTTGCTCATTTTATCACATCCCAGTGCCGAGATGAAGTCCCTAGTGGTCGTCTCGCCATAGATCATCCATCGTCGCACCAAGAATTGCTCCAGCATGCTGGCTTCACTCCCGATCTAGCGCTCGCATTTTACCTCAGTGAACTCCAGCGTTAATGAAGGGTGAGGACCAGATTTGCTTGCCACCGAGACCATTACTGGTGGAGGTGCTTTGAATGGCCGGCTCATGACCGACCTTGCTCATCTTCCCCATCGATCTTCCACTAGCTCGAAGAGGGCGAGGAACTTGTCGAAGAAGAACCAGGATCTCCTTCCTATCTCCTTTCTTTTTCTTTTCTTTTTCTTTTTATTCTGATTCCTATTTCTTTTTATTCAAATAAAATTTAACCTCCTCTACTTATTATACCTTGCCTAAAAAGCCCCAGTCTACCACTTAGTTTCCATTTTAGTCAATCTTACTAGTTTACTACCTTTATTTATTTGCACTCTAGTCACTACTTACTCTTTTATTCTATTTCAAACTAAGTTACTAATTCTTCCTAGCTCGGAATTCTAGTTACACTACATAATTTATTTACAAGTCATCCACGCTTTCACTATTTTTTTTATTCCTCACAACTAGGTCACCATCAGTCTTTTATGACTTTGATTTACCCACTATTTCTCTGACTATATAACTCTCACTCCAAAATTACTAGACTCTCCGCAAAGAGGGATATGAAGAATGTGACATATCCACACATAAATAGCTATCAATTGTTGATCACCAACTTCCTCAAGGATGATGGCACAAGAGGGAGCTATTTCTGACACTCTGCTAGAAGTGGAACAATTCTCTAGAAAATAGCCAATAATGACGCAAGAGAGAGAAAGAGGCTGAGCTACAATCCTGAACTAATCCAAACCTACCAATAGCTCCAGCACCATTAAGCTAGGTGCATGGATGCTCTATTTATAGGAATCCATACACCACTTCATTGCATTGTGGGTGTCAGAACTTCATTCCTTTTGACACATAAGTGACCAACTTTCCAAAAGTGTCACTTAAGCCATTTTCTCTCTATTTGTGCACCATATTCTCCTAAACTCTTGTTTACATGTGTGACCCAAGTTGACAGTCATTATGAATCTCATTTATAATTACAAGCAGTGAGCGATATCTAGAAAATCACTGCTATCCAATTAACAAAGATGTAAATGATTGTGATAGAACCACCTTTCAAGGTAATGATCACTTTAGTTGTACTTGTTTTATCCCTTTGACGGACTTCTAAGGTTGAACCTAAGGTGTGGGATCAATCTCCATTGTTACCATTCAACTGTGGTTGTGAGAGTATCTCCTATAGCATAGGAGTGTCAAGTTCTATCTTGGTACATGATAGTCTAACTCCATGATATTGGTAACTACCCAAAACTAGTGTATTCCACTTTTGTTAAAGTGGTATTTACTAGAATAAAAGTAAGATGCTCACATTAGTAGATCTTCATTACCTCAGTTCTAATGACTACATGTACAACAACCAATGAGATGCACCTTTGATTATCATGCTATGATCCACTCATTGATCTCAGTGGGTCAATCCATTACATGAACATCTCTGTCATGTAATTCATAAGTGAGAATCCATCCCACAGATTCTTCCTTTATGCTAGTCTCGCTTGCATTATTACTTTTCCGAGCTCACTGTAATACTCGACCAGGGATCCTTTAGCAATACCATACATATTCCAGGATTAACATTATTATGCCTATTATTCTAGCGCATGAATCAATCAAACATAAATGTTTAAACAATGCCTCTATATATGTTATGTATATATTAAATATTAATGTTAGTGCCTTAAACCCGATTGGCTTAGGGGAACAAATCCTAGAAACTCCCACTTTCATGTAAGCCAATCGAGTATGTCCCCCAAACATATATCTTTGGAATGGCTACCATGCTTCTAGCGCACTAGAATATTTATAGGCAGATCAACAACTTTACTATCTGTGTCCATCCACTGTATATTGACATCACCTCCATCTAATAAACCCAATTATCAGATAAAGACACCTAAAAGAGTATTTAAATTGTTAGTGAGAGCATGGTTCCTGTGCGACTACGATCTCTCTACTGTTTTCACAATAGTTTGGATCAAGTCTCCAGCACCACGAACCATTTCAGGTTGCATGTTTAGACTTGTTAACCCAAACTAATTCCTTCATAGGAATTTTTAGGAGGCGGTGTATTCATCTTTCATTATAGATGACCATCGCATATTGCTCGGACTACCTTCCTATTGACTTTGTTATCTTCAACCACTTTGTTTTGATGATTCCAAAACCTTAAGGACCATTTTACAATGTTTTGATAAACTTAGTGCCCTCACCAAGATTATTATTTTTTGGTTGTTTAGATAAAAAAATATTGGGATTAAAATGAAAAGTATGCAAAAGTGAAAGAATTCATGTGTTATTAAGGACACATTGCATATTTCGGTAATTAAGCATTTAGATCCATTTTCTTGATTAATGTAGACTTGCTTCCTAGCCACATTCATAGATAAATCTAAGAATACATGCGAGAGATCAATCCTATGGAAGCAAAAATCATATTGTCCATAAAGGAAATCCCTGATTGACAAGATACAATCAACTTATATAAGGAAAGAAATCAAAGAACGCTTGATGCAGCAGGCATCAACACGTTGCTGAGAAGAAACCTCAAAACATAAGATTCATGATTCACAAGCTTTGAAGAAATCATTCAAGAAGCCAATCATTCCACTGTTGAGAAACATTTATGAGAGAAAGATTACAAGCTTGAAGCTCTCAAAGAAACCAAAGATCAAAGAAGAAAAACTATCAAGTTGTAGAAGATAGTCTTCATCAAAGCGTTGATGAAAGAAGACAAAAATATGTGAAGATCTAAAACTGCTAGAAATCAATTAGCCAACGGTTAGAAAGCTCCAAGAAGGAAACTATTCATGCACAATGGCTATGAAATCATTCCAAACGCTACAACCCAACTCTGTAAAACTTGAAGTGTATAAAATATGAAGAAGAAGAAGGAAAACATGAAGACACACACAATAATGAGATCATATCAGACGTATCTGTACATTCTTCATCATCCTCATCACTCGAATAGATCAAAGAAACTCTTGAAGCTATCATTTACAAAGCTACAATCATCCTAAAAATCATCTACAACAAGATTTGAGATCACCAAAGAGTTCATCATCAGAGAAGCCTTTCTATTCTCTACATCTTTATTTGTATAAGGCTATCTCTCTAGAGCATACATTGATCAACTTCATTAGTTGGTGGTGATAGACCAGTTCTTCATCACTGTTTAAGTGAAACTTCTCAAGGAAGAAAAAGGTTGATACGATATTCAATCAACGTGTCAATCACAATGTTGCTGTCTACATTATAAGTCTTGTTAGTGAGGAAACCTTGGTGTAAAGTCCTGTGTATCGGGCAGCCATTGTACAAAGTCTGATGTGTCAGAAAATTGTGAAAGTCCTGTTAGTCAGAAAATTGGTTAAGTCTTGTTAGTCAGGCATTTGACGTAAAGTCCTGTGCATTAGGCAGCCTTGTTCAAGTCATATGTGTCAGGCTGTTACACCCACCCTGGAAGTACTATTCATTTCCGATGAAATTCTGCCAGAATTTGGTTATGTGAATTTCCTGGGACTTTGGAATTTATGTAAATGTGATGATGGGAATGAATTAAATATTTTGATGAGCTATTTCGAAGCAATTATATGGAATTTAAGTGATTTACAATATTTTAGGAGTCTCGGGCCATTTTGCAAAAAATTGGATTCGAAGGGTACAATGGTCAACTTTAGAAAAAGTTGGAAAAATCACATTTTGGGCTTGTCAAGATGAATCCGGCAGTTTGGATGCCCAATTGGGCATGTTTGTTAATGGGCTTAAGTTGGTAAAGGATTTAAGGAAAATAAGAAAAATGAAAATAAGGAAGAAAAGAATGGTAATGATTTTGGACAACTTCTTGGTTTTCCTAATATCAACCATCTAAGGGTGAGAATCATGAAGGAAATCTCATCCAATGACTCTTGTTGAAGATGGAGTGATAATGTAAGAAACATTATCTCTTGGAAATGTTAAGAAAAGAAAAAGAAATGAATTGGATATTATAATTGGAATTCATAAAAGGCTTTAGACATTAGAAAGAAGAAAGAGAAAACATTTTTCTTTCTTCTCTCTACAAGGCCGGCTAAGCAAAGGGAGCAAGGAACCATGGAGTTTTCTTCTTCTAATCTCTTCATCAAGCTTTAAGGATCAAGTTTCATGAAGGATTAAAGAGGTAAGG
>JBBYHH010311626.1:1844-12442 GCA_038382905.1 Daphne laureola
CGCCTTGCGCACAGAATTGCTATGTCTAATTATGATAAATGATGTATCTCATATGCAAAGGCTCATGCGTGAAGCGTCGCCTAAAGCGTAGACGATGTACGTAAAGACGTCTCAAATAAGAACAAACCCGAATAATAAGAAACAGACCTTCTTACGCACGACACAAACATAATGAAGAAAATGCCCCATACGAGACATGGATGTGAACACACAACATAAACGCATACGCAAACGTGAGCAACATAATGTCTCAAAACATAAACAAACAAACAAACAAACAAACATGTTAAACCAGGATTTCAAGATGCACGACATCGTGGACATGAGTCAGGCAATAAAACACCAAAGTGGTAGTAGCCATCACTAGTGGGACCGCCCTCACAGTCGGGCACATCCACCGCGAGATCCTTGGGAAGAGGGGACTCGGGCTCCCGGGACATTGTCTTGTCGTAGTAAACGTTGTAGAGCTTCGAATCAGGAGGGATATGCACTGGATCCCGGTACGCCAAGGCTTCACCCTTCTAGGGGAGAAGGTTTATTGGCTCCAAGTCAAAACATGGGTAGATGGTCTCCATGACCTCGAACGTATCATCTCGGGCCACCAAGTACTTATTTGCGCTCTCCCTCGCCCTCATTCGGTGATAGTCCTCACTAGGGGTGTAAACAAGCCGAGATGAGTCTGAACATCACTAGTTCGAGTTTGAGTTCGTGAGAGTCGGCTCGAGTTCTAGTTTGTTCGAGTCGAGCTCAAAAAAAATGGCTCGAGCTCGGCTCGTCTAATGTTTGAGTTCGGCTCGATAGTTTGTGAGCTAGAAAAACTTAAGTATTTCATTAATTAAAATAGAAAAAAACAAGGATTAAGTTGTAAATTCTCCCAAAGTCATCCGCTTCCTTAGGTTCGTGGTGAAGTTTGGCTCGTTTAACATGGTTTGACTATTCGAGCTCGAAATGGATCGTGAATAGCTCAGTTCGTTTTATACTCCTAGCTTGAATTGGGTCATGATCTAGCTCGAGCCGAACCTTGAAGGTTCGAGCTCGGTTTTTTTTACTACTCGAATCAAAATTTCAGCTCGAGCTCGGGTTCGTGGCTCATGAAACTCATCTCGTTTAATGTGATTTGAGCTCGAGCACGAACTAGCTCGCAAACGGCTCAATTTGTTTTACACCCCTAGTCCTCACTTTCAAGATATGCATTAAGCGCATCATCGCCTGACGACTTCAACTTACCATGAAGGTCATCAATGGCCTTTTGTAGATCTTCCTCTCAGTGCTTTCCCTCATTAACTTGCAATTCGAGTATTTGAAGCGTTGACTTGGAGTCATTTTGGCTTTCCGTAGGCCTTGCGCCTCGAGTTGAATCACCTTGTACTTATGACGAAGGGAAGCTAACTCTACTTCACTTTTCTTGTGAGCCTCAGCATCATCACCTGATTCCACCATGGTCGTGACGATGAGGTTGACCTAAAAGAGAAAAAGCAAGAAAAATAACATCAGCATTAGTTAGCATACGACGTAAGGCTAATAAAGGTGAAAAACAAAAACAATGCAAGTCGAGTTATACCATATAAAGACTCTTTTCAAGAGTTGTCACTAGATCGACTTGAGATGGGTTACACGCCTGCAGTGCATTGGAGTCCCGAGACAGACGAATTTCATCCATCATGCATCTCAGCGTCGTGATATCTAACACCCACGAACCTCTCGACTTAGATGATTGGGTTGCCAACATCTCAAACACTGGAGATATCACTTCTAGCGGACGACCGAGCTCTGGCCGTGAGCGATGTGACGTGATAGGCGAGAAGAAGGCGCTGACACCGGAACAACTGAGGGAGAAGATGATCGAGCCACCTTGAGAGGTTAGGTCTCGCTTGGAAATGGGGTGTCGTCTGATTCACCCGAGTGTGAATCTAAGCCTACAAATGCGGAGGCTTGAGCAATAATCTTGTTAACAACCTTGAGGCTCTTCCCAGCTGTGGTGTGCCTCACCGAGCTAATCCCAACCTTCGGGGAAGGGGCAACTGGCTGGCATCGCTTCTGAACTTCACGTCTCTTGGCATCGCGCCTCCTAAACTCAGCTAATTCCTCGGCATCCATAGTAATCCCTAAGGAACAATCAATGACGAAATGAATTTCTCATGGGTGAGTAATAACGATTGTGGGGCCTGCCGAAAGTGGAACGAGAGAAGGAGGATATGGGTTAGGACCTCTCTTAGAAGAGTCTAACTCGGCCAAACCCGGATCATTAGCATTCTCTCCCCCACCCGTGATATCAAGAGCCTCGACTCCCTCAGAGGTATCCAACAACTTATGGTAGCCTTGTCCCACAACTGGTACGTCACACTAACCCAATCTGATTGCGGCATCGATGGGGAAACGTTAGTGGGATGCCACATGTTTGATAATACTCGTGGCATGTTGTTCCGAGACTGTCAGTGAGGGAAGCTTGTTCAATGCGGCCATGGCCTTGCGCTTCAAATTTCTCCAGGTGCGAGGAAAGTCAAAGGCGGAGGAGCAAGAGTCAAGCATGAAGTTATGCTTCCAAAAGTGAAAGGCCGATAGACCCTTGGTCAAAATCTATTTTTGAAGATGACAAATGAAATGGTACTAGTAGCTCCCACCATTCCCGCTTAGAGAAAACTGGAAGAAACACCAGAATACTGTCACGGAAGGGACCAATCCCAGAGCATCTCACAACATCCTAAACCTCATAATATAATGCCAAGCATTTGGGACAAATTGGATAACAATAATCCCATAAAGATTCGACACTTCTTTGTCAAAATTAGGGATTGGAAGGCAGAAACCTCTCATCCGGAAATACTAATAACAAACGGAAAATTATCTCGGCTTCTCGATGTACGCCCGATCCGTCTAGGAGGGAACATGTGGCTTGAATATTATAGGTATGGATACATCACGCTACACCTCTGAGATCAGGCGTAGACTCATCAATTGTCGATGCCTGGAATGACATCCCGTGTATGGTCCTCGGCTCCGCTCTCAGTATTTCGACAGTGTCAGGGGAACGACACTTCTAGGAGGGGTCTCTGTCCCCTTCGTCATCATAGGCGGTCACGAGGAGCTTACTGCGGTCGCCGGTCATCGCGGGAACCTAGGATAGACTCGGGTCTGTGGAGACAAACACCCCATCGTCAGTGTCCTCGTCCGAGGGCAAACTCGGGCTTGACCCAATAAAAGATACAAGTAAAAAAAGGAAAAGCATCCCTGAAAACTTGAGACGGATCGACAAGCCGGTGAGTCGCGTGCGTGTGATTTTCCGAGATGAGATGCCGATTCAACTGGATTTCATCGTGTCTAAGCAAGCGGCCACTTCAGGAGGATGGAATAGAAACAGTGAGGCTAAGTCTCGCCTTTTATAGGCATCTGGGCAAATGTTTTTAGGGCAGCATGATCCGACAGTTCCCAAACCATCGGTTGTCATGTGTCACCCATCAACACTACCTCCTAAATTTTCAGTGGGAACAAGAAAAAGAAAAGGGGAAGGAAAATTCAACTTCAAAATTCAAATCGTGCTGATCAAATTCATGGGCGTTGACCAAAATGCTCGGGGCAAATGGTGGGGTTCTACGACTCATGGCTAAGAAACCAAGCCACGAGTCGGGTCCCAACCACAACCTTTCAAGCCAAATGTCGTGTCTCGGCCACTCCACCCATTTCATAAAGGATTTTACCAGGTTTAACGACAACTACCCAATATTCTAAAGATTCTTAGCCCAAACCCATGCATGTTTTTGTAGTTCTTACTGTAACTGGTTTGTGTGGAAATATACGTACCCATATTTTTCCATCCTATCGTATATTTCGTGTCATTGCACGTCGTTCGGCTTCAATCCGTTGTATAAGATAAAGTACCTTGTTTGTTATTTCCGCTTAATGTATACCAAACATGTGACGTCTTTCATCTCCATGTAAGTTATTCATTCGGTATCTCATTCCCAATACTAATATTACTCGTCCTTAAAAAGTTGGTGCATTTTATTTTTAACATTTAATCTATGATTTTATTTCTTTAACATCTTAATATGGAAAGTAAAAATTTTAAACGCAACTTATAGATGTGTAGTTTCTAAATATATATTTTTTTAAAAATAAATTAATGAATTTTTCTAATAATAATTTGATTCTTCTACAACATCTTTAAAAAAACATACAAATTTGTTTGGAACAAATGGAGTATAAAATTCCTATTATCATTAAAAACTTATACCAGACGTCCCCATCATGTGCACATCATAAGCTGTCTGGATTAGGATGTACTGAAACAGCATCTGGGAGGTCATTCGAATATACAATACTCGTTCCGTGCAAGACTTGTTGTATAGGCTCAAAGTGTGACAATGGTGTTGTCACCCCCTCAGCGGAAGCCGATACGGAGTGGGGAGGGGAGTGACAACGGACGGGAGATACGTTGTGGTAGGGATTCTATAACCCGGTCTGATACAATTTATCTCAAATATAAACGCGCCACTGGATGAAAAAACCCTGACAATGTAAAAAATCCTGCACTTTGTAACAATTCTATACATACAAAATAACACACATACAATCATAAGTTGAGCTCTGCTCAACACCAGGTGCACCAGAAAGGAGTAAACACTCCTCGAGTAAAGCAGACATATCCATAAATAATGAGCAACTAAATTGAAGAACAAATCTCTACATGATCCCAAAACTACATGTACATATGCAGTATACATCTACAGAGTCGGGAGTATGCCAAGCTAGGAACATACTATGCCTGAGCGTATGGGGTCGTCTAGGATGTCGAGGATCATCCCGAGTACTGCTACTGCTAAACACAAACAAAGAAGTTAATCGTTAGTAAATCCATATGTATGCTCACCTAAGTACACGTACACCTAATAACCATCTCAATCGAGACCACCCCCTCCCTGAAACATAAACCGAAATAGAATCCAACGAAGGAGCCACATATACCTCAAATACAAAATCACAATCCGACCAGGCGGAGCTACTCCGCGAGTTTCAAACCAGATGTTTCTGAAAAGTATGAATATAAGGGAGTGAGTCCTCGATAGGTACTCAGTAAGGGCTTAGGTAAGGGTAGTGGGTTTTTTTTCTTTGAAAACACCTACATAAAAAGGTTCGCGTGCAATGTACTAGCATTTATAAGCAACCTAAATAAAACATGGTAAAATGATATGCAATGAAATGATATGCAATATGAATGTCCCATCGGACGATGGTACAACCAATATCACCCAGTGGCTCCAAGCCCAGACATGGGTTCTCACCGATACGACAGCCCCCAGCGGCTCTAAGCATCACACACGGGGTCCAAACACATGGTACCAGCGCGAGGGGTGTACATCCCCGAATCACATAAACTATCATCCCAGAATCATCGACTGCCCGGTCGGTTCTCCCTTACAGAAATCCAATTACATGTCATCGATTGCCTGGTCGGTTCTCACTTACAATAATCTGATCATATATCATCGACCGCCTGGTCGGTTCTCCCTTACAATAAAAACCTGCAAACCATTACACTTACCATGAAAGTAGTCCCGAGAGTCACTGGGCCCCACCCTCGACTCGGAAACTAGCCTCAACCGTCCCGATATGCATCCCAGAACCCTAGAATGCATATAAAGAAAGTTTAACCCTTACCTGTCAAATAAAACTCCACGTAGCAATCTGAGGCAACTTTCCACAACTGTGCAAATCTGGTAGAATTCCCGCAATCTCAGCCACCAGCAATCACACTGAACAATAACACAACAAGAGACATTCAATACTTGATCCACTGTTCACAATCCAACTCGAACACATAACCTAACCAAAACCATAAATTCGGCCCATCCAAACTAAAAGGGCAACCCAAGTCAAACTTTGCCAAACGTCCATTTACCTACAATCTAGCTTTATTTCACTTCAATTTCCATCAATCTTTAACCAATACCAACCCTTATTAATATGTATTGAGGTTACATTTATATGTGTTGAGTTTTTATTTGTATACAACATACATGATTATTATAGTTGCGTACAAGACAAATCAACTTCATATTATTTATCACTCTGTTAGTTAATGAAACTCCATATATTTGTCATCCAGCTACATACATTAATAAAAGCAATTTTTTAAATAGAATAGTAACATTTATATTTTAATGACAATAAAATTATAAGTAAAAAACGAGGGAGTATTAAAAACAGGAAAAATAAATAAATATATTAAAAAAGGCACATGAAAGATGCAGATTCTAGATAGTAAAATAAATGAAAGATGAATAGAAAAAAAAGTAGAGGAAAACTTAAAAACGTGAATTTTTAGTCTCTTAACTATAGTGCGTGTCCTATTTTGGTCTCGTTTTAAGAATTCATCCTATTTTGGTCCTGAAACCATGTTTGTGTGTCCTGTTTTAGTCTTTCCGTCTGTTTAACCGTTTTGTTGACTGTTAATTAGGTTATTTTTACTGAAATACCCCTAAAAATATCATCTAATTACACATTTAATAGATCATACATGGCCACTAAACTTTTAATGAATATATACATACACATCCCTAATGTTTTTTCTCTTTCTTTACCCTCAATCTCTTCATCTTTCTTCTTCATCATCATGTTCCTAACCATCATAATCATCATCACTATCATCATCATCATCTCTTCAATTCCATAAAATTTCTTCTTTGTTCATGATTTTCTTCTCTATACAAACAAATCCGTTCATCATATTTTTTCCATCTCTCTCACAAGTTGTCTTTTTTCATCGGTTCATCATTTTTTTCTTCAAATTCTCATTTAATCTCAACTTAATGCTCAGGTAATTAGCATCCGACGGAGCAATCTGGATTCAAGTTTCTTTTTTCCTCATTTTATTTTCTGTATCAAATTCTCTTCTTTTTTTCTTTTTTTTTTCCATCAATTCATCAATTCATCTCTGAATCAAATTCCTTTTCCCCATCGATTCCAATAATCTTTTCCTCTACCTCTATTATGCATACCAAATGAAGAAGAAATATGACATATATGGAGATCCAAGTAGAAGAAATGTTGATGGTGGGATATTTTCAGATCTGAAAGATACCAAATCTGGCAATTTTCAGATCAACTTCGAATCTCCATACCTTCTCTTCCCACCGGAAAAATGAGGAACGGTCCGGGGAGGAACAGTCTGCTTAATATCAGATCTGGCGCCGTCTCTATCGTCGCTCGTCGCCACGAACAGGAAACAGAGTTCTTCAGATCTCAACGTGCCCTCCACCGTCTCCGGCCCATTGACATCCTCCGAGGATAGCGTGCTTGGAGGCGTCATCGATTTCAATCCCGAACTGGCCCATCTTCTCCGACGTGTTCCACACTCAGTTGGTTGAAGATTGTGGCTAACTGGATAGAAAAAAACGTTGATTAACTTCGGGCCAGCAACGAGTTTCATGGATCTTGGTGCGAATTGGATCTCCAATGAAGAACACAGCAAGACGGAGTAGCTGGCCACAGATGAGAGGAGAGAGAAAGAGAGGAAAGTGGTAGTGAAGAAAATGCAAGGATTGGTATGTAAATTATGTAAAAGATGGATGCTCATATTTTTTATTAAACGTATAATAGTTATAGGGGTATTTTTGTCAAATACAAAGAAAAACGAAAAAATTAACAGATTTTTTTACGGAAGGACCAAAACAGGACAACAAGCATGAGTTTAGGATTACAATAGGACACATTCTTCAAACGGGACTAAAATAGGATACACACTATAGTTAAAAGACTAAAAATAAACTTTACTCTAATCTTAAATGAAATAAATAAATAAATAAATAAATAATTCTCAGTTTCAGTTAGATGAAATCGGAAGTTAATAAATAAAAAAAAGGAATCATAGTGATCTCCACTTTCTTTTCCCTAAAAATGTTAAAAGTCAAACATTTTTTTTAAAAAAAAGATTTGCACATACGGACTTCAATGTCGTTCATGGAAAAGTCACTTAGTGCAATGCACCCGGTCAATTGAAGAATCGGCCACTCGGTCCTGTAGATTAGAAAATCATGCATGTGGGACGGGGATGGACATGTATACATTTAATGACATGTATACATTTAATGACATGTCTTCATCTTCATTAAAATTGGTTCAATTTTTTAATTGAGGTGCAAATTTACTACAAAGAATAGTGAAGAATGTCTTTTTTCTTTCTTTTAGTTTTTTTGTTTGTTTTGTATGAAATGAAGGATGTCTAAGAATGGAGCCAGTATCAATCATGAATATAATTTTGTTGGGAAGTGACGCATCTACATATTTTAAGCAGCATCTTATCAAACTGAAAAACCATAAGATTTAAAAGCCTATTTTTTAAACTAACCTCTGTCTAGAGCAACCAATTATAGAAGGGGTTAGAGAGAGAAACTTTATCCTCTCTTTTTTGGGTTTTGATTTAAATGAAAATCAATATAGCATTTTATTTCTTAATTGAGCAAAAATGTCTCGATTTTTTCATTGAATGGGCTAGAGTAGGCTCGGTGTTGTGAATTGTAGAGAGGTAAACTTTATCACGGATCCACAATCTTACTAGGTTGGATATTGAGTGAATTATATCTTCTTTGAAAGGCTTGATGCACTTTCATAGAGGAAAGGGGATAAAAAAATGCATGAAGTCAGAGGGTGGAAGAGAGCTCACATTGTTTCTAAGGAGTAACAGTCATCGGTGTTTCCTTCCGTTGGTGGAATCCAACAAATTGGACAAAACCACCTTAATATTTCTTGAGGGTTCGAAGGTGTTGGATGGCGATGCATCTTCAAGATCCTAGACTCTGCGCTTGATGTAGACTGTAAATTTATCGGTCATACTGGGACTTCAAATCCCTTTTGGCATCTGCGGGTTTCAGTGTCAGGAGACAAGCAAATAGTTAGATATGAAACCATTAGCTTGGATGGTTATGTCGCCATGCCAGAGGAACCTCTTTTGGCTGCAAAAATTCAGCTTGAGGCTGTGAGGAGTGAAGAGGAGAGAGAAACAGTAGAAGAAATGTGTGAAGAGCAAGAGGCGGAGGACCAAACGATAGTCTAGCCAGTGAAGTTGGGTCGAAATCCAACCAAAGTTACAGAGTTGTTAGAGATAACAACGTCTAGTCGTGGGTCTGTCCTTGTTGTTGGTGTCCATCGTGGTATGTGCGTGCCCGTTGTATTTGCTTCTCTTGATGGTTGGTTGAGTTATAAAAATATTGTATTTTCTGGTACATCATTATGGATCGGTTTAATTTTTTTTGTGGATATCCTTAATTCTTTTATTTCTTGAATGTATCTGCTCCGCTCCAGATCTAAAAAGGACCCCTCCCACAAATTTTTTGGATTGTGAGATACATAAAAATTTAATTAAAAAATACTCTCTCCTTATTTTAAAAATTATCTCATTTGATTTTGATGTTTCAAAGTTTTATATTTGACTCAAATATTTATAAAAATAAATAGTGTAAAAAAATTCTAGAAAAATATATTTAGAAAACCTATATTGCAAATTATGATACATATAAAAATTATTTAATTTTAGATGTCTAAACATGGATGAAAAAAAAATTATAGATTAAATATTGTAAAACAGCTAAAATAAATTAGACAACTTTTAAAATACGGAGGGAATATAATTATAAGTCCCCGAAAAATGCAAATAAATTGGATGGGGGCTCATTAGGCAAACTTATGTAAGCATCTCCCTTTGTGCATTCAGGTGCATCTTCGTTGGAGTTAAGGCACGACTCATTGCCATTAGTGTCAATTTGAAGGTCGAATACTCCCGCGATAGACAAGAGCAGAGTTGAAGCGTTGGGATCAACTAGTTTTGTGGCGGAACGGTCCATGACACGGGTTCAGGTGGTTCTGATTTCTGTACTTGAGGTGAAGTTTCTGATGTCCAGGGAGGTGTACGGTGGAGCAATGGGGCTTAGTGGTAGAGTGAGGCATAGGGAAGGAGGAAAGTGTTTTGGGAGTTGTAAATTTTAATTTATTAAATTTTGAATAACCTTGCTTGCATAGGTCTTTTGGAAAATGTATCTCTTTAAATTGAGACCACATCCACTACGTAGAGAAAACATGTCTTACCGCGGTTAAAAGTGCGGTTGGGCCGTGGTTGCAACCGTGAGAGAGGTTACGGTAAATAAGGGCGCAGTAAATGACTTACAGCGGTAACGACCGCAGTAGTTACTGCGACTTACCGCGGTCATGGTCGCGATAACCATTTTCATAATTTAAAAAAAAAAAAAGTGGATGAATCTGGATGAAATTCATCCGGATTCATCCACATTTTTTCAGAAATGCCCAGAAATCAGCCATCTAGGAAAAGCAAGCAGCGGTGGCGATGATGGCGGCGGTGGCGACGATGGCGATGGCGACGATGGCGAAAATGGCCCAAAAGAAGAAGAGGAAGAAGAAGAAGAAGAAGAAGAAGAAGAGAGAAACAAATTAGATAACAAAAATAATAAAGAAGGAAAAGAGAAAGAAGAAGAAGAAATTGTGATAGCTGATATCTCAGCCAGCAAGATAACATTGTTGATATTCTCTCCTCCTTCTCGCTGATGGTTACCTGAAAAGACCCGAGGTTGTGGGACCTCGGGGAGACGCTC
>JBBYHH010311737.1:0-21009 GCA_038382905.1 Daphne laureola
AAAATACCGCAATATGTAATGAAACAAATACCTCAATGTTTGTGTCTGACCAAGTGTTTGTTGTGGTCTTTGTTTTTTCGTTTTTTTTTTTAAACAAGTGTTTGCTGTGGTCTATTTCATTTTATTGTTTCAGTTTTAGCTGTTATGTTTCCTCTTTAGCCTTTATTTATAATTCATAATTTATTTTTTTGATAAACAGTTATTTAATGTCAAATAATTTATATCTATATATATGAATTAGAAGTCGAATATTATTATTAGAAATGAAGATATTATTTATCAACAATATTTTGCCAAATAAAAATGAATTACAAATATTACATAAATAGTCAGAAATTTGGGATGGAAAATAAAAATAAACATGTAATCTACACTATTGGACCCTTTTCTTTCATTGTCCTCTTATTCATTTCCTCTATTAAGTTTATGTCTTACACAAATCATTTATCTTTCAGTTTTGGTTCACCATTCACTTTGTTATTTTCCTACAAAATCTTGCGTTAAGTTAGTCAATTTACAAAATACTCATGCTTATTTTGTAACGAACGTTTGATGTTATAAAAATCTATCAATTTTGCCCTACTATAAATTGTACTCCCTTCTCCGTCCCAGAATTATTGAAACGTTTCTTTTACTGTTTCAAGTTACAGTGTTTGACTCAAAATTTAATTAAGAAAAACAGTGAAAATAAATAAATAAATAATATATCTAGAAAGATTAGATTGCAAATTATGATAAATATATGAATCATTTAACTTCGCATGTCTATGACTTCATAAAAATAAATTGTAAATTAAATATTATGAAAACAGTAAAGAAACATTTCAATAATTCTGAGACGGAGGGAGTATCACTTTATCCTCTAAGTTTAAACTTTAGATTAACTTACTATTTTTTTCTTTTTATAGATGGGTAACATTATCTTAACACACAATTTAAATTATTCACCTTAATATTCAGATTCGTACAATTTTTAAGAGATGAATGATTTCTTCTTAAAAAAAAAACAAAGAGAAATGTTTTTGTCCTTTAAAGTATGGTCGGTCAACGTCTTCTGATTTGTTGTTTTGGGTCGCGGCTCGCGGCTCTCTTTGTGCGGCGAGTCTCTGATTTGTTTTGGTCAGGCCGCCAGTACTGGTGGAGGCCCTGGTCTAGTTGGCCTACGGTGTTGGCTCCCCTAATCCAATGGTCGCCTCGTCTAATATCTTTTCCCGATTGTTGTTCTCAATTGGTTGCCCGTTCTGTCACAAGTGGTCAGGCACTTCTTTCTCTTCTGGGTTGAGATATTTATAGATGGAGAAGGGGTAAAAAGAGAGGGTAAATGATGAAAAGAATGGTGAAACGATGATTTTGGGGAGTTTGGAGGCCAATTGGAGGGTTTTGGAGGTGAGATTCTGTCAAAAATATGATAATAATTCATCATTTGGATCAGATTGGACGAAAAAAGAGGATGGGTCATCTTGTCTCTTCATAGGGGAGCGATCACTCCATAAAAAACGATCAATCGCTCCCCTGATCACTCTCATACCATGAGCTCCTACAAACCGCTATGCCAGCAGCAAACGGGATGATCGCCCAAGAGACCATCCTCCATGTTTAGGCGAGGCAGCGATGAAGATGACAGATCGTGTGTCAGTTTTGGAATCATAAGAGTGAAGTTTATAGTAGAGGGTTGGGAAGATGAACAGATGAAGTAGATGACTGAGAAACAGATGAACAGTCAACAGACTAGACTAGCGTTGGTGCCTAGTTCAAGTAGATGACTGAGAAGCAGATGAACAGTCAAAAGACGAGACTAGTGTTGGTGCCTAGTTCCACGAGAAAGAAACAATCAACTTGGGAAAATTAAATACATCTCAATTAGATTGGGAATCATTTTCCCACAAAATTCAGGAATCTTATTCCCGGGAATAAAAACTATATCTGCTACCAAGCATATGGGAAAGTGAGTTTGGGAATGTTACATTCCCAGGTATCTAAAAACTTAACCCGTACCAAACAGCCCTAAATGGATTCATTTAGCGTGAGAAAACCATCACTTTCTGCACCATTTTTTTCCATCAAACACCTTACTATCTCTATCTAGTTTCTAATTCAAGCAAGACTTATTCTGATTACCTAGTGTTTTTTTGTTGTTAAAGGAACTTGCAGGCCACCCGCAGAAACGAAAAGTGGTACCTTAGTGATGGGTGGGCGTTGAGCTACCGGCCATTCTGGGTGCCTGAGCACAAGTGTGTATTCAAGCCAACCTCACAAGTCCACAAATACTTCCAGTCTCACGAACAGTGCTAATACCACCACTGCTACTACTTCCATCCATTTACTGTGGCATTTGACTTGTGAGAGCATTACGGAATACAAACATCAATCAAGCAAAGATTTCCATCATCGTAAACAAAATCAACAATGCTGAGGCACTTCAACACATTGCTAAATCATCATAAAGCAATTACTAAACCGATAAATGGAGTAAGGTGGGCAGGTAGCAATCCCAAAAGCCCTTGGCATCATGGATAAAACTCATCCTACAGGAATTATCCGCACAGCCAAATGAATGATGCCATTCCCAGTATTCCTTAACAAGATTAGCAACATGGCTTACAAGGACTCCTTGGCCCTTTGCCGTGATTGCAGAGACTCATACTGCAGTGAACATTTTACTTTAAAAGATTCTGTTTGAGATAAGAATGATGAGAAAGCGTTCAAAAAGATGGATTGGTTTCACCAAACCTTGTAAAGATCCAACCTTTTAATGTGACAGAGCATGAGAGCTACTTCAGAAAAAGAAAACCAGCCTGCATTACTAGAGCACAAGGAATTGAATACAAAACAGTACTTCTTGACTAGCTTGGTCTGTTGGTGATTCATACTAGTCCACAAGCACCTTCTCCTCACAAAAAAAGTGCCAAGTTCCAATAAGAAGGCGTAAAGGAAAACCACAAAAAATGCAAGTCTATGAAATCAAAAGCAAGCAATGGAAGTGAAATAACGAGCAGAGTTCTATTCTTCTTCTTCACCCTCATTCTCAGCAATGTTGAAGTATCTCAGCTCATACACATTGCGATCCTTGTTGGAAGCAATCACACGAAGCCAGTCACGGACGTTGTGCTTCTTCAAATACTTCTTTGTCAAGTATTTCAGATACCTACAAGTTTGAACCCACATTCCAATAATCAATCGATATTTATCTGTACCAACAAACCAACCAATGAACAAAAAGTTCGAATCTGATCTACTACCCAGTCTCATGATCAGGCTAACAAAAATAACCCAAAATCTAAACCTTACAAAATGATTACTAGCTAATACTAAAACCCTAACCTGAGAATCAGTAAAATACGGATAGGCAAGCGTACCTTTTGGAGAAGTTGGAGTCGGAGGTGACGGTGATCTTGGACTTCTCACGGGTAACGGTGACGGAGTCGCCGAGGTTTCCGGCTTTACCGCCGACCTTGATTCGCTCCTGCAAGAATTTCTCGAGGGATGCGATGTCCATAATCTTATCCTCCACCGGCTTGGCGCAGTCGATGGTGAAGGTCGCACCCTTCTTCTTTCCCTTGGCACCGCCACCGGCAGCCGCTCCTTTGCTCATTTTCTCTGAATTGGTGTCTCTTCGCGCCGCGCAAATTGTGACCGTCGACGATTCTGAAGGTGCCTAGGGTTTGGGTTTTTATTGAATCTTCTATCTCTGGGTTGAAGGCGTCGGCCCATTAGGAGGCCCAGAGTCTCTAGGCCATTTTTACATATTTTCTCATTGTTTTTCCTTTTGGTTTATATACTTTCTTCGACTAATGATAATAAAGTTGAGTTTGTGTGTCCCAATCATCAGAAAAAAAAAAAAAAAAAATTTGAGTCCGTGTGTAAAAAAAAAAAAAAAAATCTAATAATTTATTTTTTCTGAAAATTTAAGTTAAAGATAATGTTAAAAGTCAAAGAAATGCAATTAATAAAGAACGGAGGAAATACTTAATAATGAGTAATTCTCTTATAAATTAATAGAATAAGTAAAAATATTAGTTAATTATAACGAGCAATGGGAAAGAACACCATAGATGATAATAGAGGATTTAGACTCAATAGATTGGGTTGAGTGGTTAACTTATTGATCAACTCAAAAGTGGATGGTTCGAACAGATTCGGGTCTGTTCGTTAAAGTCAGGTCAACTTGATTTTTATTTTTAGGGAATGCTATTCATTCAATGACATTCGACCAATATCGAATATAAATTTATGGTCCAAGAAAATAACAAAAATTTCACTCAATTCCAAGACATCAACCAAATCAACCTTATCAATATAAAAAAAAATCAGATTCCAAATACGCAACCCCTCTAGCGTAGGGCCTAGATCGAGAGAATCAACTCCATAGTGGAGCGGAGCAACAAATGAGTGTGCCCGAGCCAAATGCTTGTACTCGAAGACGCCATGGAACCGATATAGTGCGGAGCCAAACGCGGTCAAACTCCTCCAAGACCGAAGCGTCCGACGAGGGCGGAAGGCGGCGGCGTAAAGACAGAGAAACCCTAAGCAGGCTCAAGTGCATGGATAGACAATATTCATATGGAACAGTTGTTTATTTGACAATACAACAAAAGATCGAAATTTAATATAGTAGTACCTCCATTTTTTAAGGGAGAATGTGTTATTTCGTCATTACCGTTTACTTTTTGGACCCAAACTATCATTATTTTAAAAAAAAAAAACTAATATTTTACCATCCTTTATAGTTTAATGGTCCAAATTTGCTACTGAAATGATTTATTCGTCCAATTTTACCATCACGTTAATATTTTACCACTATTCATCGTTAACAATGTCACCGTCACGCACCGCCGCCAATGATGCCGAAACTCACTATTCGTGGTATAGGATCATAGATCGGGGCCTAGGACCGTCAGATCCTGACCAAAGACTGTCGATTTGCGGCTTGGACTCGCGATTCATCGGTCTTGGTCCGTGATTCGCCTCCATTTGACCGTGATTCGTCGGTCTTAAGTCGGAGACCCTAGGCCGAGATTCAGTTACCCTAGGTCCCGATCTACGATCCGATATATTTTTTTCTCATTTCGGATTTTCCGGCGGTGGTCTGACGATGGTTAGCGGTGGTCCGGCGCAACTATAACGGTGATAGTGAATTGAGACCCGAAACTATAACGACGATAGTAATTCGGGTCCCTTTTTCAAAGTAATGGTTATTTGGGTTCAAAACATAAACGTTAGTGGCGAAATGTCTCCCGTTTTTTAAAGATTATAGGTTTTGTTTTAGTATTTTCACAGTATTTAATCTACGATTTTATTTTATCTATATTTAGACATATAAAATTTAATAATTCATATACATATCATAATTTAAAATATGAATATTTTAAATATATTTTTTTTAATTTTTTTTTTATTATTTATCTTAATAATAATTTAAATCAAATACTGATACTTGAAATATGAAAATAAAACACCCTACGTCTTTAAAAAAGGGAGGGAGTATTCTATAGTGCAACTCAACAAAATAATAGTGGGATGTATGAGTAGTATGTATATATCTTTTAAAACCTCAAACACCTCCTCTTCCTTGTCCACGCTCGATTTTGTTGGTACATTACATTAATCTTTTGATCAAATACACGATGGACAGACACTGCATGGAAGTAGTGAAGCAGCAGAAATGAAATTACTGACCGTTGAAGGAATTAGAGGAAGAAGAAGAAGAAGTGGTCTTGCGGTCGCCGAAGATGCGGGTGCGAAAGTCATCGACCATGAGCGGCAAACCTTGGCGGAGGGAGATGGTGGGTTCCCATGCCAGCAGCTTCTTGGCCTTCGTAATGTCAGGCTTCCTCTTGTGTGGGTCGTCCTCCGTGTTGGGCCGGAACTCGATCTTGGCGTTTGGGTCTATCGTCTCCTGCACCACTTTCGCAAGCTCAAGCATGGTGAACTCCCCTGGATTCCCCAGATTGAAAGGACCCACATGGTCCCCTTCCATCAGACGCATTAACCCATCTACCAGGTCCGACACGTACTGGAAGCTCCTCGTTTGCTTCCCGTCCCCATACACCGTCATCGCTTCTTTCCTAAGCGCCTGGAAATCAATCAACAGTTTTGAGACATACTTGCAGATCAAGTGTTTGATTAAATGCCTGAAAGAAACAAAGCGAGTTTCACCTGAGCCACGAAATTGCTGACAACACGCCCATCGTCAAGGCACATTCGGGGACCGTAAGTGTTGAAAATCCGTGCAATTCTCACCTGCATCTCGATTCACCCATCATCACTCAGTACTAATAATCAAACAATCAATGAATCGATTAAATGAAAAATGGAGTGACCTCAATTCCAGCGCCTCTGTGGTAATCCATCGTCAAGGTCTCAGCCGTGCGTTTGCCTTCATCATAACAACTCCGAACGCCAATTGGATTAACGTTGCCCCAATAGGTCTCAACTTGGGGGTGCTGGAGAGGATCGCCATAGACCTCACTGGTGCTGGTGAGCAAGAATCGGGCATTGACCCTCTTGGCGAGACCCAGCATGTTGAGGGTTCCGACGACATTGGTCTTGATGGTCTTGACAGGGTTGTATTTGTAGTGGACGGGAGATGCAGGGCAGGCGAGGTGGTAGATCTGATCCACCTCCAGAAGAATCGGCTGCACCACATCGTGGCGGATGAGCTCGAACCGAGGGTTCCCCATGTGCTGCATCAGATTCTCCTTCCTCCCTGTGAAGAAATTGTCGATCACGATGACACAGTCGCCTCGAGCCATGAGACGGTCCACGAGGTGGCTCCCTACGAACCCGGCGCCGCCTGTCACCACTATTCTCAGCGCTCTCCGCTTCATCGCTGCTAGCGGCACTCTTCTCATACCGGAGGCGGCTCCGTCGTCCCAGAGGACACGCCTCCTGGCCGCCACCGATGAATAATCTAGTAGTTTGGATGGAGTGGGATGATGATGGGGTGGTGCGAAGTTGAAGAAGAGGGAGGCGATGGCAATACCGGCGAGGAGACAGAGGAAGTGTTGGAGGTTGAAGAAGAGTCGTCTGTGGTGGCGACCGGAATTAGAGGTGGCCATAATACTCATATAACAGCAGCAGAACAGAAGTAGTAGTGAAGAGAGGATTAATTAGTTAATTAGTATGATAATTTTGGAGTTAGCAGAATGAATTAGCAGTAGCATGCATGCAATTCCAATTCCATTGGGAAGAGGAGAGAGAAAGCGAGATGTTGAATGGTTCCAGAGATGAGATCGATAGTTGTGGGAATGGAAATGTGTT
Organism: Daphne laureola; assembly: GCA_038382905.1. Taxonomy (NCBI): domain Eukaryota; kingdom Viridiplantae; phylum Streptophyta; class Magnoliopsida; order Malvales; family Thymelaeaceae; genus Daphne; species Daphne laureola. Next base: position 7,261 of record JBBYHH010311737.1, read on the forward strand.
ATGTGGCCGGAAGATCCCTAATATTCGCCGCTCTTTATATCTACTGCCTCCTGCTCCTTCCCCCCCATTTCTCTCCCCATTTTCTTTTCAAAATACTACTCCCTTCTTCTTCCCATTTTTTAATCTAATCTATTATTTATTTTCTTAATATTTTGTTACATCAAATTAAGTTAAAATAAATCAATTACTCTAGTTTCTAAAAATTATTCTTTCAATTTTTTTTGATAAATTCTTTCTAGTTTAACAGTTAATTCAAATAAAAATTCAAAAGTCAAATGTAACAATTAAATAAGAATGGTGGAGGAAATAGTATTACTTCTGTCTCACAAAAGTAAAAAATAATACTCTATCCGTCTCAAAATTATTGAAATACTTTCTTTATTAGATTGCCCCAAAATTATTGAAACACTTTCCTCGTTTAGTAAATTTTTATACATAAATTTATCTAACTACCTATTTATCTCTCTTTTCTACCTACCAAATCAACATAAAATTAACTTCACTTAAATTAACATGTCCAGTTAATATATTTTAATAATAATCATGCATTTAGGCCAGTTCAATATTCCAAGGAAAAGGGCGTAAGAAAGATAACAGCACCCGCTCTGACTTTCCGCAAACACACAGTAAAACAATTAAACATGACGTAGCAATAATGAGGAGCATGATCTACCAGCTAGTCAAAGGTGCAGGTCTCTGCTACCTCCACCATATATGGACAATAATACTAATAAGTAAAATACTACTACTACCTTGGGAAAGCTTTAACTAGTCAGGCTCTTTGTTTTTTGTTTTTTTTTTTTAAGGAAAAAAAGGTAACCGGTCTGGCTACATAAGTAAAATACAAATATTTTGCTAAAAGATGAGAAAATTGAGACACTTTCTTGATACACACTACACTACAAAGGCAACAGGAGGTCCACCCGATGTATATGTACCATGTATCTCCCAACGTTTGTGCGGGCAGACCAGTTTCCATATTATGAGTCAATTAGAACCTCCGGATATCCTTGGGTGGTTTGAAGTTGAGAGGATGCGTCTCTGGGGTGGCGTTTTTATCCTCCATCCACATTTTGATGGTCTTGTCTGCTTCACAGCTCACCAGTCTTGTACCGGTTACATCATAGGACAGAGCATATATAGCAGCTTCACTATCCAACGAACCTGCAAGGTTAAAAATGCGTCAAGAACGAGATGTGTGTCCCTTCTGCGTAACAAGGGATTAAACAAACAACAGAACCCCATACCAGGCTGAACAATTGTTTGAGATTGTTGAAAATTGTGTCCACTTCTCCAATCCCAGAACCAGAGACTCCCATTATCACCTTCAATGAGTCGAAACCAAGATGATTATATCTACCACACCAGCATAAGACAGCTTACAGGGCAGGTAAAAAATACATACCTCCAGTTGCCATTACACCCTCCTCGTTGACTGCCATCGAATTGATTATAGTTTTCTGTTGAGAACTGCCATATAAACACATGTAAATTAAACAATTAAACTATCTGCTCAAAAATAGTAGTAGTATAAAAAGACTGGGAACTATGTGGCATAACATCAACAGAATTTCAAATCATTGTTGATTTTCATGCATGAAGGGCTTCACAAGCATTTTGCAGATGAACATATACACGGATCACAAGATGTTTAATGAACTTGACAACAGCAAAAAAGATACATTCATGCAATCCCATCATCAAACAGAGGGGAGATGAAAACTGCTGAAAAGGAAGGACTGGAAGTGCAGGAAGCTTAACACAAGAGAAAATCTGGGACCACGGCGTTCCAACAAGAGAATGTAAAACACACTTACAGCATATTGTGCAAGAAGTCTCCTTTTGGGAGGCTGAATTTCTTGATGTTGTCAGCAGATGCAGATGCAAAGCAATGCCTGGTGAGAAAATTAGAAGAAACCAGTTAACTTAACCAATCTCTACAATAAAACTGTGATATAAAAATGGAAGCACTCACTCTTTTGGATGCATTGCCATTGCTCTGACAGACTTCTTATGATGTGTGAGGGTAGCCATGGTTTTACCATGTCTAAGATCCCAGAATTTAATTGTTGAATCATGTGAACCAGTGACAACTTGAGGATCCTAACAAGAGACATAAAAAGGGGAGGCATAAATCATCCAAATAAGGGCAATTTAGGAGTATTTTGGAGGCATGAGATTCGGAAAAAGAAATTGAATAAACATACTGTGGGTCGAGTAAAAACGGAGCAAACTGTGTTGTCATGTCCAGTCAATGCAAAAATTTGCATCTTTGTCCGGATATCCCACACCTGGAATTTTGGTAAATCCACCAAATGGATCAACTTTTCTATTTAAACCAGAAGCAGGCAATAAAAAAATGTGGTCATAAGTAACCAAGAAAGTTGCATAACGAAATGGTCATACCCGGCAGACGGAGTCACGCCCCCCGGTTAGCAACAAGTCAATAGTTGGATGCAAAGCCAGGCAATAAACACCACTAAGATGACCATGATATGACCGAATGACCTAGCAGCAAAATAAAGTTCAACAGATAATACCCCAGAAGCAATTCATATGAAAGAACAGCAAGTAACAGCGTTTTACCTTGTTTTGTTCAAGGTCCCAACACTTAACTTGCTTGTCATCACCAGCAGAGAACATATATGTGTGTTTGTTACTGACCGCAAGGCCTGCAAACACAAATGTGTACTTTTCAGAAAATGAAAGCCATTACTAGATCATCATTCATTCATAAGCATGTACTGCATAACCTGAAGCTAACCTCGAATCTGTTCAATGTGCCCAGTTAGTGTGAGCTTTAGCGTTCCAGTAGCTACATCCCATATCTGACAAACAAAATTCAAGCAGACTAAACCAATCATTCGTATTGGCATGAAAATTGACCATTTGTCTATGTGATACAGATTCAAGCATTTAATGATGACCCATATCCAAGTTACGGAAAAAGGATGTTCACAGTAAAAATATGGTTGGAGCCACTACCTTTATAGTACGGTCAGCGGAACCAGTACAAAACCATTGATTACTTGGGTCAAATGCAATTGATCTCACCCATCCTAGATGGCCACTAATGACCTGCATAACCAATTCAAGTCCTTAAATAACAACCGACAATGCAAGCAAACTACAAGATCCATCTTATAACCTGTAAGAATAATTATCATATACAGAGTATAAACATATTTAAAACATGCATGTAATTTCAAACTCATTTTATGTTATGAACATATGGAATAACCCCACGAGTCACCTAACCACCTAATATCCGTTATTCGCACATCCTACCCAAAACAGGCCCAATACAAGGAAATCTAAACTTTGAATACCATGCATCCCCATGGAAATGATATTGCACCAATAATGTATGCAACAGTCTTTAGCACTCACGCGATAGTTCTTCCATGGAGCATGCCAAACAGGACGAGGCCATTTGCTTGGGATTCTTTCCATTATTGCAGCAGTTGTTAATCTGTCACAGCAATAAAAATAAAAGCAACTTCAAAAACTTAACCTTTTAGATTAGAAGTAAGATGGCGTCTTTTGCATTCTGAAATAAAAAGAAGAATGCAACACTTTTTTATCAATGAACATGGATTCATTACTTGCATTTACTATGGTGCCGATGCAACACTACAAGCCTGCCTGAGAAATCATAGATGATTATTTTAAAAAATGCAAACAAGCGCCCGACTAACTAGGAAGTGCTATCTAACAATTGAAGGGAAAAAATAAAAAAAATAAAAAAAATAAAAAAAAAATGAATTGCATATAATCATAACTGTCATATTTATATTCCACACATGCAACACCAATACACCAGCATACAGACAGAGCTTATGGACATCATGATAATACTAATTTATACAGCTAGCTTGGTGTAAGAGAAAGTATCAGAAAAAAGGTAAAGCCAAAACCTTTCAGAAAAGGGTGCAACAGCAGTGCATTTGCCTGTTGTACCAACATCGGATCTGAAATATTTAGACAGGTTATGAAAACCTGAGTATCAAATGGTTACAGCAGAATATGGACTAATTTAGAGTATAGGTACATACGGTCCCTTGGGTTGCAAAGATGGGCCAACCACCAACAAATTTTGTTCTTTCTGTTGATTTCTGGAATCTGCAGGACCTACATTTTTAAAAGTATAAAAAATTCATAGCAATAGAACTGAAGTGTTTGACAGTTATATTTTGAAACCAGATAGCGAACATATAGATACATGAAAACTCTTCTTCCAATAAATGCTTACAAGACGAACAAGCAACTAAGAAGGACAATTCAAAATATCACAATCAATGAGTTCTCAAAACATAGCTGAAGAGAACTGGCTCCAGCCCTTGTTCCCTCCATGCAGGAAAAAAGAAAAAAGAAAAGAAAAAAGAAAAAAAGGCTAAACTATCATTGTTACCATCATAGTGAAATTAAATTCTATTCATATGAATTTGAGACATCCTTAGTTGTTCCTTTCCAGTGTCCTATTTCATGATCATGTAAATCCAATTGTGGAATGTGCAGCATCAGATACCATAAAAGTTACAGCAAATGCTGATAACTAAAAAAAGGCTTTGTTACTTAACCATACATAATATGTAACCATATGAGTATTGACTATTAATCATAATTGAATTCCCTGAAGTGCTTTAGAAGCTTTTGCTTTTCAAGAAGGCTTAATAGATATATCAAAATAAATTTTAAGTCATATTGAGCTTGAGACAGATTGCCTTGAGCAGTCTGAATAGTGTTGAAGGCAAGTCCAAGGATTCAAGCATATTCTATCATCGGATATCAAACAACATAGGCAGCAAATCCCAAGGTGAAAAATCACTTTCACTCCTAAGAGTGCTAATGCTAGTGCTATTTTTTTTAGCAAAATAGTGTATAAGGTAATGATAACATGTTAAAGGACCTCATGTCCCTCATCTTTTCCAGTCTTCTAGAAGTCTATGTAGAAACCTCCATGATCGTATGAACCATATACCCCCTCTTTTAGCCAATGAGAAAAAGAAAAAAAATTCCGTCAAGTTTATGTACATCAGTTTAGCATGTTCGGGAATTATGATAATTCTTGATGTGCTTTGACAATCAAATCAACTCAATCAATCTAGAAGCATACAATCGTTAGAAACTCATTAAAAACAAATGCCATACGACACTCTAATCATGCCAAGATCACCGAGTTTTTTTTTTTTTTTTTTCCATCAGGAACTCGAACCTATAGGAAATAAAAATAACAGGCTTCTATGCTCCTACAATCACCGATTGATGATTTGATTGTTTAAAGGATGGAGAACAACCCAACAACAAGATGAACAGTGGCTTCAGCTAATCTGGAAAATCTAATACCTGGAAGAGCAAGGGCATTTGAAGGGGCTGAATCTTGATTCCCGCGGACAGGAGCAGCTGCATTTAACTGCTTTGCGGGCTGGCTTGCATCGCTTTTAACTCCCGCATATTCAACATTTATCTAAAACGAAACCACGCAGTTACAGGAGACCCCAAATCCACACAGAAAAAGCAAAAACCCTAAGATAAACAAGAATAACACAAACCTTATGGCTCATGCGAATTTTCTTGCTGCAGACAACGAAACAAAGAGAGAAACATAGAAGCGGCGGAGTTAGAAAAAGCAGCGGCCTCAGAAGCAGAAATAATAGGAAGCGGGAAAGAGATGAATCGGAAACCTTTCTGCGTCGGGAGGAGCGAGGTGGCCGTGGGTGGGACTGAAAAGATCGAGCGCTCGCTTTAGGGATTTGAAGCTGAGCTTCTTCAGGGAAGTTGGCTCCACCTGCTCCATCTCCGCCGTCACTCCCGGCATCGCAGTTTAATCGGATTTGGTTTCTGGAAGTGTCACCGGAAAAGCTGTTAAAACCCTACAACAGCCCCTACTTCATGGCCGACTAGTTTCCCAGGGCCAAACAGACCACCACACTAACTTCTCACCTCACAGGCTCACAGCTCGCTACTCATATTATTGTGATGGCTAAAATACATTTTAGTACCTAACCTTTAGTAGCTTGGACACTTAAAGATCTTTATCTGCAACTCTGTGCAACTCTCGGACTCTAAACCTAAACTTAAAGTCTTAAACGTCACAATGATCAAAAGATATTTTGCCAAATCCTACAAATTGATGACAACTGCATTGATGCTAACCTATTGTGGGTTAATGTGCTTGCACTTAGAAGAGACACTTGACTTGAAATTTTAGAGTGAACATTTTCTCTGGGTGCATTTTCTCGAGTAATTTGGATCAGTGAACATTAATAATTGAACTCCTTGGAAGTAAATGCTCTACCAAAGTAAGGGTGATTGTATAATCACAAGGAAGAGACACGTATTTAAACAGCTTAATAGAATCCAAATGGAGTAGTTGGACCTCGTCACGAGATCTAAGGACGGATATAAACAAAACGAACCCTAAACAAAACCAAATGATGCACAGTGGAAGTGAATGAGGCAGGTTAAAGGTAAGGTTCATACATCTATCATGCATCATTTGTTTTCATACAACAGTATTGTGGTAAGCCACTTCGATTAAGCATTTTCAAAATCATGTATCATAACCATAATGTATCATGCATATTATCATCATTCATTTTCAAGGACAGGTTTTCAGGGAACGTATCAAGCCAGGATTTAAATGCACACTACTCGATTATCTTTTAATGGGAACCCCGGTACAAGGATTTAAGCAAGAAGCTCTTCAAATATTAAGATGGAAACGGACCAGGTGATCTTGGATTTGAGGTTTCCCCACATGTTTAAGTTGAACTTCTTAATCATTTATGCGTGTCATTCACTCGCTTCTTCTCAAACATGGGGGGCATGTTGAAAATTTTACACAGTTAGTGATTCTTAGGTTTAGAAATTCTCTCATTTTATGAGATTTCTCTTCTGGAAAGTTTAGTCATTTTGTCAAACTTCGTCACATTTTTAGAAATTTGCTCGTTTTGTGGAATTTTCCATTTTTTAAGTTTAGTCATTTTGTCAAACATCATCACGTTTTCATAAATTCGTTCGCTTTGTGAGATTTCTCCTTTTGAAGTTTCATCGTTTTATCAAACTTCATCACATTTTCAGAAATTCGATCGTTTTATGAGATTTCTCCTTTTGAAGTTTCATCATTTTGTCAAATTTTACTCATTTTCATAAATTCACTTATTTTGTGGGATTTCTCCTTGTTTCTTTCAATAAGAACCGAACCATCCGCGAGTCAACTCGAGCTCGAAGAGTTGAACCGCGTTAAGTAAGTCGAGCTTCACCAGCCACGAACTCAAGGAAGAAGACGATTTTAGGATAATTTACAACTTAGTCCTTATTTTTTCTATTTTAGTTACTTAAGTATTTAAGTTTTTTGAACCATCGAACTATCAAATTGAGTTCGAACCATTTTTTTTTAATTTGGCTCGAACGAATGCGAACTTGAGCTGACTCTCACAAACTCATACTAATGATGTTCAGGCTTGGCTTGGTTCGTTTACACAGTGACTCAAATAAAACTAGAACCGAGAAACAGGACTAGAAAGTAGTTTTACCTAAAGTAGGGAAGTTGGCTTGTTGACCTTCTATGGAATCGCAACGCAGGGACCTTCTGCGGTCCGATCAGCGGCGGTCTGCTGCCGTGTGGTGGTCGCTGGCGTCCCGTCAAGAAGGTCGCTGTGATGGCCGATTGTCTGAGTGAGCATGCTAAGGTTTGTTATTTACTTAATTTAGAGGGAATAAGTTTGAACCCGTTTTAATTCTTATCAATGAACGCCTCCCCTGAGATCACAGTTTCATGGTTCTGCATTTAATTCAGCAAAAACGTTTGATTGGAACCTTGCACTTCAGTTTCATATGATGTGAAACAAGTTCTTCACTGGAAAAAATTGTAAGCAAGATAGTATATATGCTTAATCTAAAGATCGACAGTATATAACTAGGGAACTTTGTATGATTCGTTGAGTCTCTCAGGAGACTGATAGGACGAAAATAGTTGAGGGAATAACAATTTCTCAAGAAACTATCTTTCCTTACAACAGGAGGGAGATTTATCCCTTGTAATTGATATAGTATAACAATTTTTTCTCACCATTTGAATATATTTCCATTGTACAACATAAAGCATACCTTTTCACTTACTATGAGTACTACTACACACACACTACAGCATGTCAACACCTTGCCATTGTGTTTATGCATCCTATTCTGATTCCTAGGCTTGAATTGGAGTTTTATATCTCATCATACTTGTGAATGTTCACTTCCCTTCATTTTTTTTACATACCAAGAAGAAGAACAATACCGCTTCTCTCTGTGAAACTACTGTACATTTCTTGTATCTGTATACATGTACAGCAGAAGAAGTCAATCCTTGGATCCTTGCTAAAGAGGGATCCATCCCTGGTAATTATAAGAATTCAAAAACAGGGTTAAAGGAGAACCATCAAACAGATTGTACAAAGTGAAAGCTGAGTTGTTTTATTTGGTTCTGCGTACCTTGATCAAACCTTTTTCTGTACCGCATAGAACAGTGTCATTTGCAGTGAGGAGGCTTGTTATTCTGCTCCCAGCTGTTATTCTTCCTACTTTCTGCTGTGTGCCTCTCAACCAGATCTAACCAACCACAGCATTTTATTTTACTACCCTCCAAATTGGGTCTCTTTAGTTTATAAGTACTAGCTCCAGTTACCTAAATCTATCATCTCCCGAAAAAATAAAAATGCATCGTGTTTATATAGAGTATATGACAAAGTAACCTGAAGGTTGTTTGTTGATGTGCTGTAATTCAAGTATATGAAGTCTTCTGTTACTTCCATTGCAAGCACGTTGGCTCCTTTCTCTAGTATCATTGACATTTGAGGCTGACTTTGTCTTCTCCATCCCTGTTTTTTTAAAGTATTTTTCAACGTTATTTCTGTTTTAGAAGGGCGAATGAAGAAGAAGAAAAAGAAGAGTAATAGATCAAGATTTACTGCTGGTTAGGTTATTACTTTGAGAGTAAAACCCTGGACAACTGAAGTTGCACTGTATATCCAGTCTTTGTACACAGCGATTGAGTTAACAGGCTTGGTTTGATCTGGTGCTTTTATCTCACGCACATTGTTACTTGTTATTGATAGGTCCTGCAAAGGGCAGTGTGAACTTGAAGGTTTCAGTTTTGGTGTTAGAATTGGGAGAAAATCTTTGGACAATATGACATGTTTCTAACCTGTATGCTTGAATCAGTGCAGCCTACATAGATCCTCCCATGTGCAAACTTCATGCACCTCACCTTTTTTTTCTCATAAAAACAACTCGCTTTTCCTGATGAATCAAACACCTGGAAGATGAAATATCAAAATTAGAAGTGGAACTTCTTTCAAGTGTCCTCACGGGATTTTCTTATTCACACTGAACTTTCTGTTTATCTGGTTACCTTCATCCGATTGCCTCGGCTAACAAGAAAAATTCTTTTGCCATATGTTTCTAACTGTTGAATTTGGTCTATCGTTGCTATAGCTTCTACGCACTCTAGTTTCATCTGGATCACTTGCCAAACCTGGAAAAGAAATCAAGTCCCTTGGAACTCATAGAAGTGATTATCATTGGTTCAGCATTTGAAGAATATTACCCATACCCGGATGATTTTGTCCAATGATCCACTTAAAAGGCTGTCCCCTTGTTCGGAGAGTGCAAAGCACGTCACTGCCTTCTTGTGCTCCTTTGTGTCCCATACAAGTGTGGCTGATTGCATTTTGATGTCCCACACCTGCTTTAAACCCTCCGTATCTTAGAATCTTAGATTTCTGAACACACACACACAAATCTTATCTAGTGTCTGAGGAGCTTTGGAGTATATAAGATGTTCCATACCTTTATTGATCCATCCCAGTGTCCACTACAAAGCAATCCCTTATAGAACATGAGGGCCGTTACTGCTCCCCCTGATTCGCAATTTATCTCCAGATTTTGTGTGTGAACACAAGAGATACGCTGTTCTTGATTTGTACAGATGTGACAATAGATCAGCATCCGTCGAATCACTTATTCAGTTGATATTTCCAATTTTCTTAGGTAACACATGTATTTTACTTGATACAGAATACCATCTTGAAGTGTTTCTTTTATCTTATTATGCTATGTCCAGTAGGGAGACTGTAATTTGAAGGATTGAGAATACCAACCGATTTCATGGGAAGATAATAGTCAGCCACTAAGCGTATCTCCTCTGCCATCCATGTTACAGATGAGAATCGCCTTAGTGACTCCCGTACTCCTTCTGTGAAATGAATTAGTTTCTTCATACCTACACACAGTGAAAAATCACAACTAAAAAAAAATTCAACAGGAAAAAAAAAAAGAACCAAAGTATCATTTTGTCTATGATTACAATGAAATGAGTCGAATTAATTGCCTGTCATAGGAAGTTTCTATCCATCACTTTTGAGTTTCTGACAGCGTAGTACCTTTCCTTGAAGTGTAGTTATAGATGCTGAAGCATGCTAGAAGTCTTTCTTCAAGCTCTATTCCGGGATGCAGAAATTTCTCAAGCTCACCCAATAAGACATCAGTTGCTAGACATTTCAAGTCATCGTAACTTTTTGCTATCTCACATCCTAGCCATGCAATAGTTGTAAGAGCATCATGTGAGACCTTCTTTATCATACTCTTCAGGGCCTTTGCCAAAGTAATGAATACAGGTTTTCTTGCTTCTATAATTCCTCTTGCAATTCTGCTGCTCCATGAATCGAGTCCAGCGTCCTGCAAGTTCATACAGTTTGTTTGCAGAGATGTAGTCCCATATATAAAGCTGCATAAGTTTTTCCCCTTTCCAAAGCTAAGTTACCTGTAAGCATTGGTCTGACCAATCAATATTCCTTATCATGTTTCGATGATGTGCTGATGTTAGACCAGCCTTTTTAATCAGCCATGCGGTTGTGTATGACTCGCCTGTCCAAGAATAAGTTCCACCAATATTTGACAAAATGGATACAGATAGTAGTTGAATGTTCAAGCTTTCTTCGTTTGCTACTGATTCAAGGAGTACATGCAAAGCCTCTTCTTTAAACACACTTTTTCCAGATGGATTTCCCTGCATCATTTTTCTTAAAGCTCAAGCTTCCCATTTAACTTTACTGATGAAAGGTGTTAATGGAAGTCACCAGAAGTGTGAACTTTATGCATAGCACTGTAAATAGCAAGTTTCATAACAAAAAGTAGGATTCAACCTTACCAGGGTGTCTAACTGAAGCAGTAACCCTGCTGCCAAAACCTGATGTTCAGTTTCCAAATGTTGCATTGAAAGCATTATTGTGTCCATCAAGCCACTCCCCTCTTTCCAAATCTGCTGTAATAGGCCAATAGCTGATGACCTGAAAAAGCCATGTAAAAAATAAAAAATCACATCTCAAAAAAGCCCTTCTAGCATTAGAGCTCAGTTCTAACCATTTCCTGGCAATTCACAATGGCTCTTACCTTGGTATGCAAAGGACTTGATGCAAAAGTTCAAGCCCAATCACCTTGGCATACATCTCATTGCTTTGAACCAAACAGATAAGTGGAGCCACCGGAATGACTTGAGATATATATTTTCTGCACTGCCCATTAAACTGCATACACTTCACTAATATAGTGGCCAAGGAGATAAATTCTGTGACACTTCGTTTTTTCACAACATTCAGGAGTCTAGACAAGACATGCGGTGAACTTATCTCTTCTAACTGTATGTCATTTGCAGCCTTGTTGAAAGATTTCACTAATACTTCAATAATCATTAGAGAGGCAAATGGAGGTGTCAAAGATTGTGATTTTGGGGTAACTTCTAAGCTGGTTGAACTGCAAACAACATCTACCAGTGCAGGTAAGAGTTCAAGATTCTTCATTTCTGCAGGAGACGGATTTACTAGATAGATAAGAACAACTGCCTCATGCACATTCTGTTTCAAAGCTGCTGCAAGGTCACTTAATTTTAAGCCCTTTCTTTTGATGTCCTCTAACGTTGCTTTGTTCGATGAAATGATAGCTATGAGCATAGATATTGAAGACCTTAAAACAGGTTTCTCTTTTGAAGTTGAGACTGTAGTCACCAGCTGTTCAAGAATCTCATTCTTCATCTTACCATACTTCCCGTCTGTTTTGTTGCCGATCATTTCATAAAGCGTTGCGACTTTTAGTGCATAGTCTTCACCATATTCAATCAATCCCTTGGAGAAATTCTGTTTGAAAAAGGAGCTTTCAGTTCTAGAACACAACTCGTATTTCTCTGACAGCCTAAATGAGTTATTCCAACACTTTGACACAATTTCCTGACAGAGCTGTTGATAATATGACTGCCTTTGTGCATCTTTTCCGTGGAAAATGCATTTTATTGTTCTGTTTTCACTATCTAATGTATATGAAGTTGCATCACTCACAGATCTCAAAGATCTACAAGGAGAAAATGTTGAAATGTTTCTGTCATTGCCTTCCTCAAATAAATTGAGGCCAGATGGGTATCTGAATCTGATAGTTCTGCTGTCTAGGCTACTGCCATGGTATGTAGCATCCAAATACCTGCATAATTAGAACTAGAGTATGAGATGCCAGAAAGATTGGATATAAGGATATAGATAGTAAAGTCAATGTCTACCAAACTGAGAAGAAATCAATTAACAAAAATACTTGTTCCTGTTTTCATTAGACTTTCATAGTGCTCCAAGTATTCCTGAACAGGTTGGCAGTGGAGAGTGAGCAGGAATTAGTAAAACTCATATGTCATTGCAAAGGCCTAACACCAAAAGGAAATCTCATGGATGGAACCACTTTCATACAATGCATTCTAACTAGTGCTGATTAATGTAGACCAATAGAGGATCAGAACTTCTAATCTACCAAGTGCAATCAACAACATACTTAGATAAGCTAAAATTTTGTCCAACAAGTTCAAGTACTTCCACATGACTTAAACAAAAATAAACAGACACGCTGCTGTAATTTGATCATTTTAGATTATTTGACCAACACGTTGACTTCCACATAACTTAAAGCATCACTCAAGGCAAGTACTTTAATGAAGTATACATTAAAACTAAATTGTAATAACTGCAAGTTTGATAATTGGTGCAAATTCAATAGAGATATTAGCTTCACACTAAAATTAATTGAAAGAGGAAAGCATCAGAATAATAGGCATGAACAAGAGCATGTTTATGGCACCATGTTTATGGCACCATATATATGGCATTAGAATGACACCAAGTATATGGCATTAGAATGACAAAAACCTGCATCAAAATGAAACCATGATAAACTGAGATGATCAAGGACAATAACCTGCATCAGATGATGTTAGTTCTTATGAAGAGTAAATCTGAGAAGTTGGCATAAATTAATTAAATACCTGCAGCAAGACAAAATGAAGCATACAAATACAGTAAATTAAATAAATTCACAACACAAGAGGGATAAGTTAAACCTTCATATTACTGCTAAATGAAATTACAGCTTGGACTAGATTACAACTTCATGTTACTCCAATAAAAGTTACATTTACCAAAATTACACAAAATGAAAGTCCACTTGTACATAAAATTACACAAAAGTAAATTAGGCATGCTTCAACTACTGCAACAATCTTGCTAATACACCTTCAATGACATCACAATCCAGAGTAATGACATTAGGAAGAATACCAAGTCTCTCCAACTCTTGTTTATTTATATGCGGCATTTTGTACCCATTGGAACCTCCAACTTTCAACACTTCCACCATAACAAGTTGCAAACTTATGAAAACATAATTCAAACT
>JBBYHH010311849.1:0-12441 GCA_038382905.1 Daphne laureola
AAGGGATGTACGCATTCCCCCCTTAGGGTTTCCTCCGGATCGATCTTCCTACCGGCCGTACGCTCGATTTCCTTTACAACGTCACCCAGTCTCGTCTCTCCGACCTCGTTCGTTCTTGTCTCATGCCAGTGATGCTGCCTCGAACTACGCTTTGCGAAACCTTGGATCTCTTCTAGCTGAGCAGCTAGCTATCAGCTTGTTGTCGCTTGGAGGTTCTTAGCGTCGCCTCGTTGTGCGTTGGTCCTGCGCTGATTTGGTGTCGCGTCGGGCTCTCTACACTGCTTTCCTCACATGGCGGCCTCTTGGATAAGACTATAGCGGTGCTGGGCTATGGTCTCGGGATAAGGTTCAACGATATGGTTGCTGTCGGCACTAGGCTTCCGCTTATGAAAGCCATATTCGCGTTCGGCTTGAAAAGCTCCATTCAGACTCATTCTTGGTGGCGGCTCTGCCCCCTCAGGGTTGCAAGGTTGGCCGTGGTGTGCTCATGGATTGAGGTTTCTAACATAAATTGGGGTTTCTAATAGGAATGGGGGTGGGGGTCTTTTCGGGGATCCTGCTGCATCACCCTCCTGTTGGGGCCACGGTTCCTAGCCTACTTTGGTTGGTTGATTGAGTGTTTGGTACAAGCCAATGCTCGAACCACTGATGGATGGGTTGGTATGATGGTGGTGGGTCTTACGAAGAAGGATGTAGTTTTACAATTACTGGCAGGACGGAGCAGGGACTCGTCCTGCATGGCTCCATGAGTTTTTGGCCTTGGAGTGAGCTAGATTTTGGGTCATCCTCACTTGCTCCATCTTGCAGTTTTTTTAACCCGTTTGCTTTTCGCATTTAGGTTTTTGTTTCTGGATTTCTTCATTGGTTTTTGCTTTTGCTTTTCTGCTTTATGTACTATGGATGGTTGGCTTTGGTTTGAGTGTCTTGGCTTGCTTCTTTTCGGGCAACATATTTTTCTCCTTTAGCATAGTCATGTTGAGACGACATTTGGCTCAATTGGAGTCTCTTTGGTGTGTCTTGGTTGAGATTTAAGACGTACATTCATTCACCATGACAAATTGTGCTCCTTTCAAGCTCTTAGGTGGCTTTGGCGAGAGACTGTTGTGTGGTACGATGGAGTGTCCGTTATTATGTCTGGCTCGCTGTGTTTTTAATAGGGGGCTTCAAACTTAAAAATTGAGTGGGATGACATTCACTAAATTTGGATAGAATTCACAAGTGAATTAATTTTTTAATTCATCTCATAAAATTGGGATACAAGGTTGACACCCTGGTGAATTTTTTTTTTCTCTCTAGTGATTTTTTCCCCCTCTTTGTTCATCGTTTATTTTCTCACCCCCTTCTTCTCTCGCATTTTCTTCATCTACCTGATTGTTGCTCTACCGCCCCCTTCTCCGACAACCATGACCACCGCCTCTCCCGCATTGACCGCGACCCCAACCTGCAAGTCACTTTCCGCTACATCAACGTCAAGATCGACTGTACTCAGAACGATTCATTTTCAAATCTGAGTCACGACAGACGACATGAGCTGGGTGCGCGATCGACGTAATTAGCATGGCGACCGGACTTCTGGAAACTGAGAAGGCTTCCACCGGCGACGAGACGAGCTAAGGACCGATGATTAAATCGTGTTCTGCTTCGTCTTTCTTCATCCCTGTGACTGGACATGTGAACGGGAGGCTGATTGAGCAAGGTCGGTGTTGGCGTGACGCGGCAGGGGTAGCTACGCCGAAAGGGAGGCAGGAGAAGGATCACCGGCTCTTGGTTGTGGCCGGATGCGTAACAGAAACCGCGACAGATTGGGTTCCAGAGCCCGACGTGAATGTAGTTATGAGACTCCGGTAGGTTGACGGCGGCGGAAAGGGCTAAAGGCCATCTCTTTTCGTTTGAGGCGTTAGGTGCTTTCGTTTGGCGACATGACGAAGCTCGCCGCCTCAAATTGGAGCCAAGAGACGAGGGTGAATCACTGGCCTAATTCACCGTGAATTAGGCTGGTTCACTTTGCAAATTCTCATCTAAGGTTCGAAAAACTGATGGTGAAAAACCGATGGTGAAAATTTGATTTATTCACTTCAAAAATGTTAAGTTTGAAACCCCCTAATGTCTCTTGTAGTGTCGTTCACTTTATGATTGTTCTCTTTTCTGAGTCTGTTTTGTTTGCTTTATTTTTCTTTAGGTTTTGTGTCTTTTTAAAACCTATATGCCGGATTGATTTTTGAGTGTGTAATTGTTACTGATCATTAATATAATATTGATCGATTTGCTAAAAAATAAAAACTCTGATACCAAAAGACCCAAATTAACCTAAAGACCCGGAGTCTTAGCACCTAAATACTATAAAGTCTCAATGCCCACATAAAAAAAATCCGTAAACATTGAAAATTGTGGTACCGATACCCACGATACTCTTTGGATTCAAAACCCAAAGATATGGTGCTAGCTAACTCTTTTTATTTTATAAATTACTACAAGGAAAAATATTCTTATATATATTGAAGGACCGAGAATACTGGGTGATTCCAAATACCTTCTGTTTCCATCAACTCAATTTCTTATTTATTCCGGAGATTTAACAACGGAAAATTCCTACCTTTTTAGCTAGCTAGTTTAGTTTTCCAGTGTGGGAATAACGAACCATTTCCGCCCTCAATATTTGATCACTCGTTTAAGAATATGAATTTTTACAGTTAAAAAACGTTATATATGCATGTAATTTAATTTAGCTAGAAGTACTAAAGAGAATAGTAGAAGGAGAAGCAATCAGAAGCATCGATTAATTCCGTCATGAGCCTCTAGCTATATAACGTAAACGCTCAAACTCTATTACTATAACGTAAACACAGTACTCCTATAGTATTTGAGATCCAGATGGGAATAGTTGTAGTGTTTTGGATAATTTTTTAATAGTTAAGATCAAACAGTTACAGCTAAACGCTAAATTCTATCGATCCATAAATAATTTTTCAAAACATAAAAATTACTTTTAAAAAACTGTTATCAAACGGAACCGCGGTAGATAATTCAGGAGCATGCATGTACAATTGCTATATAGAGTCTACATCAAGGAGAAAATACATCTCGAGGTAGGTATATATAGCCTTATGTAGAGTTATATATTTGTGCTTGTGGATGTGATTAAAAATATTTATTGCTCTCTGTTTTTATTACTATGTCACCAAGCTACCATTATTTGATATATAGCGCTACCAAGATATATATGTACGCAGTCGTGTACGTTATATTATCCATGACGCATGAAATTCGTGGCTTATGAATAAAGAAAAGAGCAATTATAAAGAAATAAAATATGGTGGATTAGAAAACAAATTTTTTTGGATTTAATGTTATTGCCTAGGAGTTTTTTCGTTTGGGGAATTAGGGGGCGGGTCACTATATATACATATACTATAGCAGTACTTATCACCATATATAGTGCACCTATACCTAATTAATTAATTCCAATCAATTATTGACCAATTAGAAACCCTACAAAATTTGTGAAGGATAGATGACACTAACATTGGCCGGTGCAACTTTTCGCTTTTAGTTCACAACTATATATATATATATACAAAGAATTAAAAAGTATGCTAAAGGTGTGAACAGGCGTTACTTTGATTATTTTCTTCTTTTTATTTAAGAAAAAATGAAGTGGGGCGAGTTCAAAAGAAAATCTATTGATACTATTAATCATGAACCTTATAGTTGACTACTATAGTAAGAAATCATTATCTGTAAATATGACTGTATTTGATTGTGGTGTAACTTCAAATAAAACTGATATGTTTGCTTGGGTATACAGAGATCAAAAAAATATTATTGACCGAGAGTAATTATATATTTTTTATATATACTAAAAGAACAGGCAGATTTTACTGTACATATACAGTAATTTCTTTCTCTCTTTCTCCCGTATAAATGCAGCCCTCCAACTCATGATTTCCTAATCTCATCCTTTAACGTGTCCCTGATCTGATTTCTTCCCATATAACGGATGAATTAGATGTCAGCCACTTTATTTTCACCGTTTAGTCAATATGACCCCATTCTATATTTCCTTAACCACTGACCCCTTATTATTGTTCTTTGCCTTCAATTTAGTCTAAGATATTAACATATGTTGCATTTTGATCTTTCCAACTCCAAAATTCCTAATCGGACTACCTACATGATTTTTAACATTTTAAATGTGCAAACATAAAAAATTTATGACTATTAATAACCACAGTCAATATGTATTTCAAATTAAATATATTCATCACCATGCATGTTCGCCGTAAAAGATCACATCAGTATATAATTTATTATTCTCATTTTCACATATTTACCATTCATTTTTCCACATCAAAAGATTAAATATTTCATAATTAAAGTACTCCATCCCACAATGATTCCACATTTTTTTAAGTTTCCATAACGAAAATTTTGCTAATAAAATAATCTGAAAATATACATTTTGAAATTGCACGATTTCATTTTTCATTTGCATAAAAATCACAGGTTAAATGTTAGATGAGTAAATGCGACAATCTTTGTGGAACAAGATGAGTATTTAACAATGCGTACTCTCTCTTTAAGTTGTTAGGTGTTATAGTTTAGTCATTTAATCACTATTATAGTCGTCACTTTCATTTATTCCCTTCAAATTCAAATCACACAGCTATAAATATTTTTACTTCGATTTCAAACTCACAATAAAGTTTAAGGGGTTAATTTATAGTATCAGACTAAGCTAGCATGACAGCTTTACTGCACATGCACGTATTCAAATCCATACGAGCCTAACACTAGGCTTTTCATGGCGGCCTTGCAAAGTGTAACGAGTTCGAAATTTTGTTCAAAATTGGCATCAAAATAATACGAATGAGCTATGAACGAGTACTAAATCGCTAGAGCTTGAGCTTTACACTTATATTAATGGAAAAAGTTAATATAAATTTGTGTCGAGCTGAAAAATCAGATATTTGAACTTGGCTTGAAATATTTTCCAATCTTCAATTTTTTTTTCCAAACTTGGCTTAGTAACAACTCGAACGAGCCATGAACGATCTTTCAATCGAGTTGAGCATGAGCCGAGTTTGAGCTGTTTCTTTATTTTTCAACTTTATGTAAATGTACAATACAAAAATTGTTCGGCTCTACATGAAGCTTATTTCATAAAACTCCTCCATGTTATCCAAACTACACATCTTTGTCCCCAAATTATTTTTCCTGTCAAGACTCACTACACTTTCACCATTTTTATAAAATGACCTCATTCCATGCTTCAGAGCCCTTAAAGTGTTTTCTTTCCTACAATTTAGATCAAAAGCTTTAATATTTGTTGCATTTTGATCTCTTCAACTCCAGTTTATCAATTGAACTATCTATATAGTTTTAACATATAAAATGCATCAACACCACCAATTTAGGATCATAACTGAGCACTATTAAAAAGGTAAAAAATATATCAATTGCACATTCATTATTTTGCAAGTTTGTTGTAAAGCATAAATTCAGTTTACACCTTTTTATTATTTTTTCAATATATGTACAACTCATTTGATAATTAAAGTTATTAGCAATGCATACTTTTTCTTGAAGTGCATCATACACTCAAACTTTCAATTGGATTTTACATATTACACATTCTTTATTACATTTTTATAAATGAACTCGATTAGATCTATAAATTACTTCTTTAACAACAAACCCGCAGCAAGGCGCGGGTAGCAACATCTAGTATATACACTAATTCACGAAGCCAAATACACTATTCATCTATAGTACCTGGTTTAATGCTGATATTTGTTTTTTATTATTTGTTATGGTCAAGGTTAACCCCATTGTTCCGTAATTAGTTTCAAGTAACTCATCTTCTCTCCTTTTAATAAAGGTGGTCTTTATGTTTAGTTCCTTTATTTATTTGTTCTTTTGAGTAATTGTCATAATTTTAGGGTATTCTCAGTACAGCCGAAATTTGAGGACACACACCCATATATACTAATTAAAATAGTGCATTTTTACTGCTACAAAAGAGTAGCTAGCTATTTTGTCTCATAATAATAAGCCGCAAATCTCAAATTAAAAGAAACAAAACCGGATATCTGGATATTACGTACAGAGTATTATCTATATATATATTCTATCTTTCTTTAAATAAATGATACATTTTTTTTGGTACTTAAATTAAGAAATGAATGAAAAAAAAAAAAATAGATAAAAAATATCCCTATCATTAGCATCTATCCCCTTTCAAAATAATTTTAATAAAAAATTGAAATAATAAATAATAAAATATTAAAGATATTTAAGTAAAACAACTCAACTAAAATTTTTAAAAAAATAAATACACCAATTTTCCCGAAGATCCCCAAAAAATAAGGATCATTTATTTGGGTAGGAGGGAGTATTATCTAAGTGAAATTCATGGCCACTCTTACCTACACAAGTGGTAAATGTGGGGTCATTTTGTTTTGGGTTTAGAGTGCTTCCCATTTTTCTTTTCACGTAGAAACATTAACAATAACTGGAACCTCAACGTAATTCTTTTTTTCTTTTTTTCTTTTTTTGATGAAGAGTAGGTTAATTCTTTATCTTTGTTATTTTGTTCATTTTTAGCCTTACATCTAATTTTCTGTGCAAACAATTATATGAATTAATTAATACAATTAAATTTCAAAATTAAAATATAACTTCCTTAATTCCAACAAAATCCAAAGGTTTCATCTATTGTGAAGATTAATAAGTACTAAAGATTAAAGATTCATGGAAGTAAAGTAAAATTGGTATAACATTCCATAAAAGTATAAGATAAAGTAATTTTTTAGAGTAAGAAAGAAATTGAGGATGACAAAGAAAAAAAGTGTCATCATAAACTTGATTCTGAAAAAAAAAAAAAAACTTTTCTGTTCTTTTAGAAAAATATTCAATTTTTCTAAGATAAATTAGTGATTATTTAAAAAAATATAACACTTCCTTTTATCTCGCTTCAATTATTTAGATCGATTTCCAATAATATGTTTAACTTAACTTATAACTATAATAAATTGATAAAGAAAATAAAAGTCTTGTTCAAACTACAAGCATTGATATTAGAGGAGAAAAAACAAATATGATAATCGAAAAACTCAAAAGAAGGCTATTATCAACGAAGGATGGACTTCGTCAAAACAAATCCAACAAGGAAAGTTTTTTTTAAGAAACCAAAAAACAAACTAAGAAGAAATAAATGTGAGAGAGAAGGAGAAGAAGATGAACTACAGAAATCACAGTGTCAGAGGGCGATGAATTGGACACAAAGAGATCATCTAATCATGATTTTTGGGAGGGGATAGTATGTTGGAAGAGTCGATAGCACATTTATTTGAATTCTCTAAGTTTAACACATCTTATATTTAAACTTAATAACTTTCACATTTTACATTTGTGTCACGAATTCGTTAAATAGTATGCAAATTTTAGAGTATAATTTAGGTATTTAGTATTCCCTTTGTACTAAAAAAATCAAAACGCTTGACTTTTAGTGTTGTCTTTGGCTTTAATAACTTTTTTTTTTTTAAAAACACTTGTATATAGTTATAAATTAGAGATGTTTAATTACCATTTCCATATAAATGATTTAGTATTCTATATCCAATTGTTGAGAAAAAATAAATCATAACTTGAATATTGAAAATTGAAACTTAGAACTTTTTGTAACGTAAAAAAAATGTCTCATTAACCTTTACTATTTCAATATTCAATGTTTGACTCAAATGTTAACAAAGATAAACAGTTAAAAAAAAAACTAGAAACAAATAACTAGAAAATTTAGTTGTAATATTATGATAAATATTTGTATTATTTTATTTTTAAAGGCAAAACATTCATAACAAATTAGAGATCAAATACCGTACGTCTAGCGACTATTGTCTAAATTGTCCAAATTACTCTAAAAATAGACAATTAAACGTAAATGGTTTTTAATTAATTAGGTCCACTAATTTTAACACATCTTGAACTTAAGCATCGTAACTTTACATTTCACATTTTTTAAGAGTAATTTCATTAAACAAGTAGATTATAAATATTACTAAATACTTATTTAACCACGGGTAGATTGTCTTTTAAATTTGATGTGCTCAGGTAATATTTTTGTACTTCGACTCCCATTCCGCGGCAATGCGCGATTGGCACAGTTCTAGTAAATACTAAGGCAAGACTTAAAATACTGTTCATCTACAGTACTAGGGAGAATATCAAGTTTAGTCTGTGACTGTGTATTATTATCTATGTTTTACCTAAGGGTTTTTTCTTTTCAACTAAGTCGGTGTACCTTCTTTTCAACGCGGTGGTATAGTTGTTCAAATACTTGCGTTGAAGAACTAAAATGTTAAGGACTGTTATATTGAGTGGCCTGCAATGAATGTAACTAATCCCGGACAAGTCCTTCATGTGTTTTACAATGAGGTATTACTGTCCATGCTTCGCTGATACAGACCGTGTTACGGTCAATCCGGACGTATTTTAATTGTATATTTATTTTTCTGGAATATTGATTGTAATTTTTGGTAATTTTCTAATTAAAAGTAAATTATATTGTGATTAATAAAATTTCATATCCCGGGATCATATTTAACCTCAATTTAACGAGATTTAAGTGTTTCAAGGTGTTCCGGAAAGTTCGGGATATTTTGGCAATTTTCGATTTCAGATAGCAAAACGGTCAATTTAAAAAATTGGATGAAAATGCCCCTAATCATAATTAATTGGTGGCAACCGAAATTAGGGGGAGACTTGCCTTTTTAGGGTGTAATATTTAATTGCTAGCCTTTTTGACCTAGCTAATAAATTAATATACATATCCCTTAAAATGTGGATCATGTTACCTAGCCTAACTATTAAACTAATCCCTACCCCTTCACCCACCCTTGACCAGCTGATTTTAGCTCCTTGGAAGCCCTTCACCATCTCATTTTCATTCTTGCAATTTCACTCTTGCATTTTACTCTTGCAAGTAAAAACACTTCTCTCCCTCTCACTCTAGAAAAGAAACCGGCCCTTCACCACTCATTTCAACAAAGTTCTAGCCTCCATCTCCTTTTCACTCATTCATCAACTATCTTCATCAGCCTCTTAACTTCAAGTTTGTAGAAGGAGGCAAGGAGAAAAGAGGCAAGGAAGAGCCCAGAAATTGCCCTTGAAGGCCGGCGGTTGCTGCAGGATTTTCCAAGTTGTTCAAGCTTGAATCTTCAACAACCACCTCATAACCATCAGCTACCTTGAAGGATACTTAAAGGTAAGTATCTTTCATGATTTATTCCTCAACAATCAAGCTTGGAAATGAGAAAGAATCTCATCTCCTTTATGTTTCTTGTAGCCTATTTTTAACAAGGAACTTGGGAGGAAGTTTTGCTCAAGTGTTCTTCAAGTCTTCTTCAAGAGAAAATTATTGGTGAGCTCTCCTAACTATGTTTCAAGGTTGGTTTAAGTAGGAGGAGTTTTTTGAGCTCACTTTCCTCTATTTTCTCTCTAACGTCGAAATGCTCTAGGAGAAGTTTGGAGAAGATTTTCACAACCATTTCTTGGATTATAGCTCAAAAGGTAAGCTTTTTATGGTTGTTGATGAGTATGTGAAAGGAATGTATGATTTGGTGATGATATGAATATTTGGTGAAATTTCAAAGTTGGATGTTTTTGGTGATTTTTGCTCAAGCATGTTGGATGTTGACTATTATGCTAAAATCTTATTGTTGGGTGGATTTGCAACATGTTTTATACTTGGAAGTATATGAAAATCATCATGGATGTGAAAAGGGTGAAATGGCCGAATATATATGTTGATATATGTGATGATTTTAGGTGAAGAACATGTTGTATGTTGATGTTTTGGTGTTATAAAGCATGTATGTTGAAGTTGGAAGTTGAAGAAATAATTTGGTAGAAAGAAATGGTTTTGGCCGAATTGTTTGGATGATTATTGGTGAATAATTTTTTTGTTAAAGTATGATTTAAAGTTGGAATAATCATGCTAATAACATTTAAAGAGTTTGGTAAAAGTTTGGTTGAAATTGGAAGAAGAAAAACAATTTTGGAAAAATTGCAAAGTTTCGGCCGAAAGTGACTATTGGTGAAAAGTTGAGTTTTCAAAGCTAAGTATGAGAAATGGAGTCATTTTGTAACTTAATAAAGATTTGGGTGGAAATGAACAATTTAGAAAAGTATAAGGACTATATGGTAATAATGGAGAATAATATACTTAAAAATGTTAAGTATGAAATTGGAAGCATGTAAGTGAATTTGGACACTTTATGCTAAATTGGATAAAATTGCACATTTTGTCAAAGTATAGGGACTTATATGTAATTAATCATAAATAATGATTAAATGGAGCTTAAGTGATAATTGGATGAAATTACAAGATGTTTAACCACTTTTAAGCTTAAGTTGATCAATATGGTCAAACGGTTGACTTTAGTCAATATGTGGAATAATTGTCAAAGTAAGGTAGAAATTTACTAAGTATAAAACCTTACAAAGTTTGGTAATTCTCTAGAGTAAAGATTTTCTGAAAAATGGGTTGCTCGGGAACGTCGCAGAGGTTTATTATTGTCTTAAATGTAAGGGGCTTAATTCTCTTAATATGCGTTGTAGTTTATCTCCATGCATATTAGGTTAATTAAGGGCTAGTACTCGGGTCGAGGATGGGGCCCAGTGACTCCCGGGACTAGTTCCATGGTAAGGTTTTACAACGTGTAGGTTTTTAAGTTCGGAGAGCACTACTCCTCTGATCACGATGATCATGAGACGTATCGGATATGTTTTGGTCAAGTAAGACAACGCGACAGTTATATAGGGGGAACCTAGGCCCCATGCAGGTACCTTGCGACATGTGTTACTAAACCCCGATTCGATTATGGGGGTTGTCGATAGTGAGAACCCATGAGGGCCGGCGTGCCACTGAGGATTATTGGATTACCTATCATCCTTCGGGATTAGATGGATGACTACATCCTACGGGACGGACAAGATTGCATATCATTTTATTGCATATCGTTATACCATGCGATATTAGGTTGTATATAATTGCTAGTACATTGCATGATAACCTTTTATCCAGGTAAACATTTTTAAAATCAGTAATTCCTTACCTAACCTCTTACTGAGTACCTCTCGAGGACTCACCCCCACTATATCAATATTTTTCAGGAGACCCTGGTAAGAGGCCCGCAGAGTAGATCCGCTAGGGCATAGCTTGATATTTTGATTACCAGAGGTACGTGGTCACTCCTTGATAGTGGTTTACGATTTGATTAGGGAGGTAGTCTCGATAGAGATGTTGAAGTAGTATTTAAATTCTGATTGAGCACACATTAGGATTTACTAACAGTTGAACTTCAATGTTTATATTTTAGTAGTAGCAGAAGTACTTGAGCGAGATAGTTGGTTGTTGATCCTGACTACCGGACACAGTACGTATTCGAACAATGGCTAGACTCGGCTCTGTAGTAGTAAAAACATGCATACTTAGTTAGACATTATTATGGACTGTATATTATTTTGGAATGTATATTATTTTATCAGGGAGATCTTTCCCAACAAAATAGCTGGGCCTCCTCGCTGATGTATTTTTGTTGAGCGGAGCTCAACTTATATCCTGATTATGCGCGATTTATCGTAAAACCACTAACGTGTTTTGGGTGCAAGTTTAAGGTTGGTTACGACGCCTTAAAACCTATTAAACGTGTTAGAATAGATAACTAAAGAAAAAAATTTACAAAACTAGGTTTTGGGTTCACTACAACATAGAAACCTCCATTCAGAATCGATGTCACCCCCGCCGCCGCTTCCCCAACCGTTCTTCTCCAGCTTTCGCCGCGCGGGGTGCGGGGTGGTGGTGACACAAGGCACCAATAAGATCCCAACTTTACACAGCTATAACTCTCTCATATGGAGTCCAAATGGGTACCTTAAAAACTTTAGATTGTAGTTCTGGATAAGAGAAAGCCAATGGAACTAGTCTCACCCAATTTGGAGGTCTGTAGCGCCCTGTGCCGCCGTTACAAGATCATTGTATCAAGCTCCTTCACAACACTTAGCCATTTTTGGAGTTCTTTGGAGACCGTCAACTAAAGTGCTCCAAACATAGGCAAATGTGTATTCATTCGATATCTTATGAAGAGGGGGAACCGATGCAACAAATTCACTCAATTTGGACTTCAAATGAAGCTTGGGGACCTAGTTGAAGATTGCTCAGATGTCACTATCAGCAGTGATCTCCTCCTGAAGAATGAAGCCAAAACACATTAAGAAGTGATTGAGACCAATTGTGAACGGTTCATACCTCTTCTAGCTACCATCCTATCTTAATTTAAAGACAATTCACATGTAATATTCATAGTACAACTATTATGGCATGTATTAGTTAGTTAAGTAGTTTAATTAGCTTAACTAGCTAGGGTTAGTAGTTAATTTGGG
>JBBYHH010311960.1:0-12441 GCA_038382905.1 Daphne laureola
GGAATTGAATTCATGTATGTGACATTAAAATGATGAAGAATCATGAAAATGGACATGAAAATGAATTCGGATATGTGATGGATTTGTGTTGAATCCATGATGACTCGTATGATCGATAAATCTATAATTGTATGCAATCCATGTGAAATAGTAAGTTTTGGATGCATGCCTGTATGTTTCAACCGAGAATGCTTGAAATGAAATATTGTATTTAGTATGAACATGTATGTGTATATGTTATAGAACATGTGATCTACAAATGTATTTTGTTACATGTTCTTTAATGAGTACATGTATGTGTTACATGTAAATGTCATACTTGTAATTTAACCTCCAAGTCTTTACTCTAAAGTCTAATAATGGAGATATTCTCTAAGGAGGTGGTGAAATGTGCAAAGTGTGACAAGTGCATAGAACCCTTCTTGAGCATTATTGAAGAACATGTGTATGAAACCATAGAAACATATTTGTATATCTGTAATTGGGTGTTATATGCACTTCTTTTGCTATGTATGAACATGATTGAAATGATTTCATGCAATATGTTGCTTACATGAGTCTTGTTTTGTTGATTGAACATTAAAACTTGTGATTGCATCATTGTAAATGGCAAGTAAGAATATAATTGTTGAAGTGAACAAGGACCTAAAATTAGATGGTGAAAACTATTCAATCTAGCAACAAAAAGTGAAGTTCATTCTGATTGAGCATAACACACTCGATGTCTTGACCAAAGTGGTCAATCCTCTAGAAACTGGTGGTGATGCGACTGCCTATGTGGCATACCTGAAAAAGGAAAACCTGTGTCTAGTGACACTTCTGTTCACTATAGTGGATGAGATAATGGTCGAGTTGTCTACAATTGAGACTGCCAAGGGCATCTGAGATGATATGAATGCAAAATATAGTGATGTTTCTATTCAGAAACAAAAGTCTATGATTATGAGGTTTGAGAACTACATCAAGAGACCCGAACACACCATGAATTCCCACTTGTGTGAGATGTCACGCAGGATTCACCAATTAAAGGACGTTGAACTTGAGCTCACCGATGAGCAGCAAGTGCAAGTTATCATTAGGTCTTTGCCTAATGAGAAATGAAAATTGATGAAGGTCAATTTGTGCCATAATCCTTAAATCAAGTCATTCAATGACATTTCCTGCCATTTGTTACT
Organism: Daphne laureola; assembly: GCA_038382905.1. Lineage (NCBI taxonomy): Eukaryota > Viridiplantae > Streptophyta > Magnoliopsida > Malvales > Thymelaeaceae > Daphne > Daphne laureola. Next base: position 1,176 of record JBBYHH010311960.1, read on the forward strand.
TGAAGCGGAAGTGATGGCTCTTGAAGAATCACTCCAAGGCATATGTTTCCTCTTCTTCCTGTAACAAGAATGGGAGGAAGAAGGGGAAGTGGTTCGGTAAGGTCAACAATGAGAATGGCAAGAGAAAGATAAAGACTAATGGGAATGGCGGTGGAAATAGACCTAACTTGAAAAAGTTCAAGAAGAAGAGGGATAATTCGAAGCTAAAGTGCTTTAACTGTGGCAAGAAGGGGCACTTTCCTAAGGATTGCAAGAATCCTACCAAGGTATGTGTACCTACTACTTCTAATGTACATTTTGTGTCATATACCATGCTTACTGAAAGAAATTCTTTGTGGATTATAGATTCAAGACCAACGAACCACATAGATCGAGACAAGTCTTGGTTTGTGGTGTTTAGGAAACTCCCAAGAGACGTGAAGAATGTCTTAGTGGGAAATAATAAGATTTTAGAAGTAGTTGGTATTGCGACTTGTAAAGTCTCTGTGTGTAATGGATATTCTGTTTATCTGTGTGTAATGCACTTGTAAAGTCTCTGTGTGTAATAGAAACTTGGTTTCTATTTCTAGTTTGTTAAAGTATAATTATAGCTTGATTTTTTCTAATAGTACTGTTACTATTATGAAAGATAATCATGTTTTGTGTGAATGTATGCTTAACAACAGATTGTCTGAACTTATACCAAGTAGCCACACCAATTATTCATCTAGTTACCATGTGACAGAGGTCACAAGTGAAATGACTTGGCATGAAAGGCTTGGACACATAGGTCAAAATAGGATGAATAAGTTTGCCAAAAGTGGCTTACTTGGATCCTTGACTAAAGTCAACTTTCCAAGTTTCCAATCATGTCTTAAAGGAAAGGAAACAAATAAGCCATATGGGCGTGGTACTAGAAAGGAATAAGTACTAAGTTTAGTACATTCAGACTTGTGTGGTCTAATGAGAATGGTATCTATAAATGGTTTTAGATACTTTATAACATTCACTGATGACTATTCTCGATTCACTAATGTATTCTTACTCAAAACTAAGGCATATGCCTTATTATACTTTGAGAGGTATGTGAACTTGGTTGAGAACCAATTGGGTAAGAAGATCAAGGCTTTGAGGACTGATAGGGGTGGAGAGTATACTTCATTAGCATTTAACTCATTTTGTGACTCTAAAGGAATTCAAACAGAGTTCACCATTCCTTATACTCCATAACAAAATGGGGTGTCCAAGAGGAAGAATAGAACTTTAATGGACATGGTGAGGTGTTGATTTTAGATTTGAGAATCTCATTCCACGCACAAAAGTTCACATAACTCACTTTTGGGGCAGATTACATAGCATGATATTTCTTTGATTATATCATGCCTCTTTCCTTGAACAAGTAAGAAGAAAGAACAACATACTCACATATACATTTAGGGATGAATAATATGTACCTTTCTTCTTTGAAAATTGCCTAAGGAAATGAATCCTTGCTCTTTTAAAAACGTATGCTCTAAATGCTCCTTATCTTGGCCAAGACCTCCTTCTTGATTCTTCAAGGATCTTGGCACCTTACTCGAATGGAAGGGGAATGATTTGAAGGTATGTAAAGAGGGAGAGTGTGTGGAAGAGTCACATTTAAGTTTCACTCAAAATGCTCCTAAGAATGGCTATAGTTTCGGCCTTAAGAGAATAGAGGAAGAAGATTGAGAGAAGAAGAAGAAAGGAAGAAATTCCCAAGTGTGTAAAGGTGTGTGAGGCCGGGCCTCCTTCATCTATTTATGAATGAAGGAGGTAGTTATGTATGGAATCTACAACTTTTCGTTGATCAAATACTAGTGTACATTAGGCACTAGGGTGTACCTTCCCACTTATACACATATAAGGCTAGATACACTAGGTAACCACCCAAGAAGGCGAAATGGTGCCTCCCAAGGTGGCACCCCTTCACCTAAAAGAGGCCCCCTTTGGACGGTTATGCACTTGTAACCACCAAGAGGTGTGCCTTATGTGTCAGGGTGCATACACCTTTCACCTTGACATGTCCTATTAGCAAAGTACCCCTACTTTAACTAAAAGGATGCCATTAGGTGTTAGCACTTATGAAACAAGGTGAAATATTACAAAGATATTCCAAATGACCACTACACACATGATTGAGCTCTCTTGAGCTCTTTTCAGCTTACCTTAAGCTAAAATTCATTTCTTCATCAAGACTAGCTCACTTGAGGTGAAGTTAGCTACTTCTAGCTAACTTGAGATGAAGTTAGTTACTTGTGAACTAACTTGAGCTAGTACTAGCTACTTTTAGCTAGTGTGAGATAGTGTTAAATACTCCTAGGTAACATGAGATGGGGTTAGATACTTCTAGCTAACTTGAGCTGGAGTGGGGCTGAGTATAGCTACTTGTAGCTATAGTGAGCTGACAATAAGCTGGATTTATCTACTTCTAGATAAGATGAGTTGGTGCCAAGATACTCCTAGGTTCTGTGAGCTAGAGTAAGAAGGCATGAGCTGAATTGAGCTAAGTCTAGCTATTTCTGGCTAGAGTTGAGCTAAGGGGATCTAATTCTAGCTACGCTTGAGCTGTCATGAGTTATGTTTAGCTACTTCTAGCTAAACTAAGCTGAGATGAGCTGAGGGAAACTACTTCTAGTTGCCCTGAAGCTATTGTGAGCTAAGCCCATCTACTTTTAGCTGAGATGAGCCTAGGTGAGGTATATATATCTTCCTATGGGGTCAAACTTAGCTCCATTAGCTCAAGTACTATCTCAAAAGCTCTTGGTACATCAAGAATTCCAACAGAATGGCCTCTACTACTCCACGCAACCTTACTCCTTTACGACTACTGCTGGACAAGTGGAAAGTTCTCCAATAGTGTGGCACATGCATCTAGGTCATATTCCTTTCAAAAATCTATCTAGTCTTTCTCAGTTGTTAAATTTGGAAAAAATTGTTGATGATTGTTGTGACTCCTGCCACAGAGCCAAACAAATAAGAAATGTGTTTCCTTTGCATTTCAAAAGGTCAAATAAAGTGTTTGACCTTATTCTAATGGATATCTGGGGACCATATAAATTGCCTCTCTTTCTATTTGTCACTATTTTTTAACTCTAGTTAATGATCACAGTAGATACACTTGGTTGTATTTACTAAAACACAAATCAGATGCTCATGAATACTTCAAGATGTTATATGCCTTGATCAATACTAAGTTTAAGAAAATATCTTAATGGTGAGAACAGACAATGCACCTGAACTCTCCTCTAGTCATATGCTAGTTTTCTTTCACCAAAATGGCATAAAACTTGAGACTTCCTGTCCTAGAACTCCACAACAAAATGGTGTCATTGAGAGAAAATATAGACACCTCCTAGAGGTAGCTAGAGCTGTTAGGTTTGAAGCCAATCTTCCTCTAAGATTCTGGGGTGAGTGTGTACCTATATTGAGCCATCTGAGAATTTTTAGATGCCTTTGCTATATTCATAACAAAACTCCATACAAGGTTGATGATAGGGCCAAGACTATATATTTTTGGGATATCCAGTAGGAAAAAAGGGGTATAGAGTGTTTGATCAACAAACAGGGAAAATCATGGTCACCAGAGACATAATCTTTTATGAATTTTTTTTTCCTTTTGCCTCAAAACAACCTGAGTCAAATGAAATCCCAAAGCCTATCAATATACCAGAGCAAATTGAGAATAAGATTCCTGATGTTACAGAACCTCAACAAACTGAGACACTAAATAGTACAAATGAGCCTACCCAAGCCAATAATCAAAGTGAAAACTTAGAAAGGCCTTAGCGCATAAGGAGACCAGCCTCTTATCTGATAGATTATGAAGTAAGGTTGCCACAAGTAGGGTTGACATCTTCCACCACTACTGATCATTCTTCTCCAAAGTAAGTCCTACTATTTGGCACATCACATTTCATATGAAAAGTTTAATTCTGCACACATGGCCTTTCTTACTGCTATTGTGAAGGAGACTGAGCCAACTAGTTTTAATGAAGCTAATAAAGACAAAATATGGCAGTTAGCTATGAAGAAGGAACATGATGCCTTAAGGTTGAATAAGACATGATCCTATGAACAACTTCCCCCAGGGAAGAAACCTATATAATGTAAGTGGGTCGATAAGATCAAATACAAGTCTGATGGAAGTGTGGAGCATTTCAAAGCAAGACTTGTTGAAAAAGGCTTTAGTCAGGTGCAAGGTATTGATTTTGGAGTAACATTTTCTCCTTTTGCAAAACTTACAATAGTGAGATGCCTATTATCTGTTGCATTTGCCAAAAATTGGGAATTACACCAATTTGATGTTCATAATGCATTTCTTCAAGGCGATCTTGATAAGGTACTATATATGGTCCCTCCTTCAGGATTGAATGCACCATCAGGAAAGGTATGTAAGCTGTTGAAATCTCTTTATGGTATGAAGCAGGCTCCAAGACAATGGTTCCATAAGTTCTCTTCAGCCTTGATACACTATGGATTTATACAATCAAAGGTTGACTACTCAATGTTTTACTATTAAAGAAGGTGATAGTTTTATGGCCTTATTGGTCTATGTTGATGATATTATTGTGTTAGGAAATGACACAAAGAAGATTAAAAGGCTCAAGACATATTTGTACAACACATTTCATATTAAGAACCTATGGAAACTTAAGTATTTCTTGGGTCTCGAGACAGCAAGGTCATCCTCCAGTATACTTCTTTCATAAAGAAAGTATATACTGGACTTGCTTACAGAAACTAGAATGGAGGGGTGGAAACCTGTCCAATTCCCTATTCAGCAACAACACAAATTGGGTGAAGCTGTAGGGAACTAGTGTACAGATCCAGCTTAATACAGAAGAATGATTGGAAAATTATTATACCTAACCATCACAAGACCGAACATAACTTATGTAGTAAATCTACTTAGCCAGTTCATGAAAAATCCTTTGAAGGAACATCTTGGTGCATCAATGAGGGTACTTAGATACTTAAAGGATTCTCCAGGGCAAGGTTTGTTGTTCCCAGCTGAGAATACCATGAAATTGGAAGGTTTTTGTGATGCAAAGTGGGCAAGTTATCCTACTACCAGAAGATCAACAACATCCTTTGTCACTAAACTTGGTAATTCACCAATCTCTTGGAAGTCCCAGAAACAACCTACTATCTCAAGGTCTTCAAAAGAAGCAAAATATAGAGCCATGGCTAGCTTAACAGGTGAATTGATATGGCTCAAAGTGCTACTGAAAGACTTGACAGTAACTCAAGAGCAACCAATGCTACTCTATTGTGACAACCAAGCTGCTATTCATATAGCTTCAAACCCTGTCTTCCATGAGAGGACTAAACATATTGAATTGGACTACCATTTTGTGAGAAAGAAGAATCAAAGTCTAGACATCAAGGTAGTCTACATTTGCTCGATGGATCAAATTTCTGACATGCTCATCAAATCTTTGGGAAGAGACCATTTTCACTATCTTGCAAGCAAGTTGGGCATGTCCAATATTTATACTCCAACTTGAGGAGGAGTGTTGAAGAATTAGTCTATATTAGCGTCAGTTACTTAGATTATTTGCTTCCTAAGCTTAGTAAGGTGTCCTAGTCCTGTTGTGTTTGTAACTCCTAAGTCTAAGAGGATTAGGATTCTACCGAGACAATTTCAATGTAAGCTACAACTCTAGCTAAGAGATCTACATAAATACAGAAGCAAATCAATAAAGAAAGCAAGAAAAGATTAATCAAAACCTAGATTTCTACAGTATGTTCCACTTCCAGACACTCATTTGAAGAGAAACTCTTAATCTTCCTTGTCTAGTCTCTATCCACATTACAACGGGAAGAAATCAATTTCTTCCCTACTCACTTGGATCGAAGGAAGGCTAAAGCTTCAAAGAGTATGAAGGAAAAATGAAAACATGAGGATGAGGATGTTGAGGTAAAGTAGAGGAAGGAGCAAAATCGTGCCAATGAATCCAAAAAATCTAATCTCATTAATCAAGGGTTTTAGCCTTATATAGGCTTTATAACCAGAATCCTTAACTAAGTAGGAATCCAATGTTATTTCTACTTCTAAACACTATTAACCTACTAAAAATACTAATCCTACTAGGAATATATAAAATACTTTGATAAATCCTAATCCGAATCTAACTTGTGCATCAAGTTACTCTAGTTGCTGTAGTGTCGGCGCTTTCTCCATTGTGCCAACATAGCACCACTGTTTGAGCCAGTTAAACCCGACCTACAGGGATGGCGCCAAGTTAGCACCAGATGGTGCCATACTTGCACCATAAGGGTTGAAGCTACCCTGATTGCACCAAGCTTCAACCAAGCTTGTGCCATAAGCTGCAGAATCAACTTCTTTAACACCCATTTTGATTCAAAGCTGGATATACTAACAAGAGACCTCAACTCTTCAAACCTTGGTGCTGCCAATGCTTTGGTAAATATATCTGCCAACTGATCTTAAGTATTGCAAAAAGCTAATTTAATCTGACCTTCATTTATTAGATCTCAGATAAAATGATGTTTTAGTTGAACATGCTATGTCCTCCCATGCATAATGGGATTTTTGGAAATTTCAACAACTGACCTATTGTAACAAAACACTTGTGTTGCTTCCTTCTGTTATTCTCCTAGATCTTTCAAAATTTCCCTTAACCAAACTGTTTGGCATGCTGTTATAGTTGCTGAAACATATTTAGCCTCAGTAGTAGACAGTACAACTGTAGCTTACTTCTCCGAAGACCAAGAGATATGGGTTGCACCTAGAAGAGAGCAATTCGCCATTGTACTTTTCCTATCACTTTGGTCCACTGTCCAACCACTATCAGAGTAGCTCTTTAGTTTAAAGTTATAACTCTTACTGTACCAGATTCCAAACTCTTTAGTGCCTCCAACATACCTCAAGATTTGTCTTGCTGCCCCATAATGTTGTTTTCTAGAATGGTTCATAAATTTGGAAACCAGTCCTATAGAAAAGCTTACATCTGGTCATGCATGAGTGAGATATATTAAACATCCAACCAGACTTCTAAACTGCCTTGCATTTACTTCACCTGTTCCATCATCCATTTTTAGTTTATCATTTGTGTTCATTGGTGTGGTGACAAGTTTGCAGCTTTCCATGCCAAAACTCTTAAGTAAATTTGTAACATATTTTGCTTGTGACAAGAAAATTTCTTCACTTGTTTCTTCTCTTCAAGTAACAGAAAATATTTCAGTTCATAGTCATGTCAAAGGCCTTCTTCATATCACTTCTAAATTCCTTTAACAATTCTTTAGAGGACCCTATATAAATCATATCACAACATACAAGCTGATCATTATAACATGATGATCAGAATCTTTCTTATAGTACAATGTGGGATCACTTTGACTCCTTTCATACCCTTTTGACTGAAAAATGCTCTATTTTACTATTCCAGGCCTTTGTTGCTTGTTTTAAATCATACAAGGTTGTTGTCAACTTGTACACCCATCCTTCATTTCCTTTAACAATATACTCAGTAGATTGTTATACATATACATCTTTTTTTAAATCACCATTGAGAAATGCTGATTTGACATCAAATTTATATAATCTCCACTGATATTGTGCTGCATTAGCAAGAGTTATTGCTACCATTTCAAACCTGGCAATGCGTGAGAAGGTCTCTTCATAATCTATACCTTGTTCTTATTTGTATCCCTTTACTTCCAATCTGGATTTGTGTTTATGAAAAGTGCCATATGCATTGTACTTTGTCTTAAAGATCCACTTAAGACCTATGACATTTTCCCCTTCCGGCTCCTTAACTAATTCCCATGTCTGATTTTTAATGATTGATTGTATCTTCTCATCCATTGCATTCTTCCACACTTCTTGTTGTAACGTTGTTTCTGGAGATGTAGGGTCTCCTACAAACATAACCAGACCAATATCATACTCAGAAAGGTAGGCTGGTGGTCTTTTCTTCTTTGTGGCATTTGAAGATGTTCTGGAGAGCCTTTTTCTAGATCAGATTCATGTTCTTCAACCTTAGTATTCGGTGTTTCTGTTAGACCTTGTATGGAATCGTAATTTTGAGGACTGACTTGATCCTCTTTCTTGTACCAACTATTAATTTCATCAAATTTGACATCTCTGCTAACAACAAGCTTCTTACTCTTAGGATCAAGAAGTCTGTAAGCCTTTGAATTCTGATAGTAACCAACAAATATGTATTTGTTTCTTTTCTGATCAAGCTTTTGTCTATTCATAATTGACAATGCATAACAAATACAACCAAATATTCTGAGATGTGAAACTGAGGGTTTAAATCCAAACCATGCTTCAAAAGAAGTTTTATCTGTCACTGACCTGGTAGGAGATAGATTGAGAATATATATGGCGGTTGCTACTACTTCAACCCAATATTCATCAGGTATTTCTTTAGCCTTGAGCATTGACCTTGTCATTTCAATAGTTGTTCTATTCTTCCTTTCCGCAACCCCATTTTTCTCACGAGTATAAGGAGTTGTGAGCTTCCTTTTGATACCTTGTTTATCAAAGAATGTGATGAAGTCCCTTGAAACAAACTCACCTCCTGTATTCATTATTAGATCTTTCATCTTTTCTCCACTTTCTCTTTCCACATAAGCCTTGAATTTTTTGAATTCTTCAAACGCCATCAGATTTTTGTTTGAGGAACTATCCCCAACTCATTCTGGTGCAATCATCAGTGATCAAGAATAAGTACCTGCTTCCTCCATGTGGTGGAGTTTGCATAGGTTCACATAAATCCGCATGTACAAGACCTAATTTCATTTCTGATCTTCTTGCTTGATCAACAGGAAATGAGTTCCTTGTTTTCTTACCTAGAACACATCCCTCACATATCTCCTCACTATCTTTGATGGCATGCAATCATTTTACTATTTTTTTGTTGGATAAACTCTATAATGCTCTAAAATTCAAATGGTCAAACCTTTGGTGCCACAAATTTGACTCACCATCCCGTTTTGTCATAAGTACCTGTTTGGTAGAAAAAATTGACACTAGAAACATTTTGTTAAAGACAACATTATATCCATCTTGCATGAACTGCCCTATGTTGATTAAATTATGTACCAATTCTTGTGCATATTCAAGTTCTTTGATAATTCTGTCCTTTTCTCCATAATTTATCAATACTTCTACTTTGCCTTCAATGCTAATTTGGCTATTATTCCCAAGACGTACCTGTGATTTGAAGGACTCATCCAATTTTCTAAACTTGTCTTTATTTCCTATCAGATGATTTGAGCAGGCACTATCTAGGAACCAAACATCATCTAATTTATCTTTGTTAGAAAAGGTCATGACCAAATATTGTTCTTGATCATTACATTTTTCTACATAATTTGCTTCTCCTGATTTATTCCAGCAATCCGCTTCTTTATGGCCACGTTTCTTGCAATATCCACACACTATCTTTCCCCTACAATCATTTTCTTGATGACCATTCTTCTTCCAATAGGTACATTACAGAGGGCTGATTCTACCTATATCTCTCCCTCGGCCTCGATATGATCCTCTCTCTCAGTTAAAATTTGAGGAAGAATTTGCACTTTGAGATTGAAAAGCATTTTGTTCCGTCCTTGGAGTGTACCTTGTATTGATCCTTCCTTCATGTACTAGCAGGAATCCTAAGAGCTCATCTATTGATAGGGTAGAGAGATCCTTTGACTCTTCTATAGTAGCAACAACATGATCAAACCTGGTGGAGAGGCTTCTTAGAACTTTGTTAGTACAGTTTTATCAATGATATTATCTCCATATTTGCACATTTTACTCACCACTTCAGTCACCTTTGTTGTGAAGGATTCAACCGTCTCATTATCCTTCATCAAGGCTATCTCAAATTATCTCCTTAGGGATTTTCGTTTAACCATCATGACTTTAGCAGATTCTTGATAGTTTGTTTTCAGAATTCCCCATGCCTTATTGGCAGATTTTGCTTCTGAGATTCGAGAAGATAGCTTCATCTACTCCTTGGTGAATAAAAGACAAAGCTTTAACATCTCTTTTCATGTCATCATCACTATTGTCTTCTGTGAGTCCACCTTCGACTATTGCCGAGATAATCTGTGATTGGAAGATGGTTCTCATCCTAATACTCCAGAACTCATATGAGAGTCCTTTGAAAATAAGGATTTGTCCGTGAGGCACACTACTCATTGTGTTGTTAGTTTGCAACCATTGGTTTTCTTGACCAAGCTATGATACCACAATGTTGAGGTAAAGTAGAGCAAGGAGCAAAAACATGCCAATTAATCCAACAAATCTAATCTCATTAATCAAGGGTCTTAGCATTATATAGGCTTTACACCCAAAATCCTTAACTAAGTAGGAATCCAATGTTATTTCTACTTCTAAACACTATTAACCTACTAACAATACTAATGCTACTAGGAATATATAAAATACTTGGATAAATCCTAATCCGAATCTAACTTGTGCATCAAGTTACTCCAGTTATTGTAGTGTTGGCGCTTTCTCCATTGCGCCAACATAGCGCCACTATTTGAGCTAGTTGCACCCAACCTACAGGGATGGTGCCAAGTTAGCGCTAGATGGGGCCATACTTGCGCCATAAAGGTTGGCGCTACCCTTCTTGTGCCATAAGCTGCATAATCAGTTTCTTCAAAAGAGAAAGAGGTGTAGATCGATTTGGAAGAGAGAAGGAACCTAAGAACTCAACCAAGTCCTCCATATTGTGAACCCAAAACTGGCAGACAAGAAGGTGGTTTTGAGTTCACAACCCATCATCTTTCTTGAAATGTAGATAGGTTTTGAAGAAGATAAATCAAAATTTCTATTGAAAACCCAAAATAATTTACAGGAAAAAATCCAAGAGTTTATAGAATGTCTTGGACAATCTTCCAATTTTTTTTAAGTGTGTACAATTAAAGAGAATAAAAATTACAGAGAAAAGGGTTCGAGGCATCTAAATTCCTTCTTTGGAGACTTTCTTGTTCTTCAAGTTCTTCTAGATCGGTTGAAACTTGGGGACCTTTTGTTAACCCAGGACCACAGCCTGAGGTCATGTGCTCTGATCCCTTAGAGTAACTCATTATAGTTCATGTAAAGTGGCACTTTAGTTACCTGTGATTTTTTTGAAACACTCAAGTAGAGAGATTAGTAATATAAGACATTTAAGAATTCACCCTAGCTTGAATTTGGTTTCTAGGTGAGTTTATCTTCTTAGGTTCATTTTAGTTTTTTAGTAAACAAGCAGGGTTGGGACGGAAGCATGCAATGGCTTGAATACAAACAAAA
>JBBYHH010312071.1:0-12440 GCA_038382905.1 Daphne laureola
GCCGAGCTATGGTACTCAGACATGGAGCGGCTGCTAGATGGATTGAGGTTCTCTTCTAGGGAGATGGTTACCTTGGCCTAATATACACTCAGGGACCTCGCTTATAACTGGTGGAAAGGCGTGGTTAGAGACAGGAAGCCAGGTACACCAAGAAGGGATGTAGAGATCCTGGTATGAAATGGAGCAAGTTCACCTCCCTCTTCCATGATAAATAGATAGGTTATGCGACTCAAGATAGCCGACAGGCCGAGTTTGACACTTTGGTTCACGGCAGTTTGACGTTATAGAGTATGGGCATAGGTTTGTGAAGCTAGTTCAGTATGTCCACCTGTACGATGGATATGAGGAGGAGAAGGAAAAGCGATTCATCAGGGGACTGAACCCCGAGATCAACAAGTATCTAGTGACACATGGCCTTACTACCTATCATGAGGTGGTACATAAGTCCACACTTGTTGAGAAGGAAGTGCTCCATGGAAAGCCAGTGCCTACACAACCCCACTAGGGAGGAAAGGCCCAGATCAGCAGGGATTCAACAAGAAGAGTTCTTGGTCAGGGAAGTTCAGCAGGTTCACTAAGGAGTAGGGATCATCAGTGATAGTTCGAACTTGCCTACAGGGCGGCAAGAATCACATTGGGACATACTACCTTGCGACAGGACGCTTCCTCAAGTGTGGATCAACTGATTACTAGGTTAGCAACTATCCAGAGATCTTGAGATGGGACACTACGACATAGTCCAGGTTTTAGCCCAGGGCCCAGGGCCCAGCCCAACGTATCCCAGGGATGCGGTACACCATAGGGCTGCCCCAGACCTCAGCAGCAGCAGAAAACACAGCAGTCCATACAGCCCAGATGAGTCATTCAGATTGAGAGAGCGGGGACTGCACGCCAAGGCGCACTCGCACGTACACTTTTACTTAATGGAAAGTCTGTACGTGCTCTTTTCAATACGGGTGCTTCAATTTCCATAGTGTCACAGAGGTGTGCGACATCTCTGAATCTGCCTGTCATGCATTTTCCTGACATGTTTATAGTTCGTACTACCGGGAGTCAGTACTTGTTCTCCAATGAGCTTACGCGGGGATGTACGCTCACTTTGGGGAGCCATCAGATACAGTCCGATCTGTTGGTTTTAGCCATGCCCAAGTATGATTTCATCCTAGGCATAGATTGGTTGCCCAAGAATGCCATTCACATCGACTATGTCAAGCATCACGTCGTACTTTCTGGGAGACCTTTCCACTCATTGCTCCACCTAACATTCAGATCATCAAGCACAACATCGAGCTCACAATCATGGATCAGGTTCCAATTGTCGACTGGGAGGAGTACTTGGAGTTCAACCCTACAGGTATGTGTATAGAGTTAGATAAGATTCTTGTTGTTAGATATTTTCCGCAGGTATTTGAGGAACTTCCAGGATTACCACCCGAAAGGGAGGTCACTTTTGGTATCCAGTTACAACCAGGGTCAACACCAGTTTCTAGCCCTCCCAATAGGATGCCAATTATGGAGATGGATGAATTTAAGAAGTAACTAGATGAGCTTTTTGAGAAGGCGTTTATCTGATGAAGTACATCACCATGGGGTGCCCCGGTCCTATTCGTAAAGAAGAAGGATGAGAGCTTGAGGCTATGCATAGATTACCATTGGTTGAACGCCATCACGGTCAAGAATAAGTATTCCCTACCTAGAATTGATGACTTGTTCGATCAACTGAAGGGAGCAAAGATGTTCTCGAAGATTGATCTACGGTCGAAATACTTCCAACTACGAGTGAAGGAGGAGGACATCCTAAAGATAGCTTTCCACACCGATACGCACACTATGAGTACATAGTCATGCCCTTCGGATTAACGAATGCCCCAATGAAATTTATCGCATTGATGAATGAGGTGTTCCATCCTCACTTGGATTCCTTCATGGTTGTTTTCATCGATGATATCCTGATCTACTCTCTTGACGAAGACATGCACCAGGAACATTTGAGGACTGCGCTGGAGACATTATGGAAGAATCGATTGTATGCCAAGTTCTCTAAATGTGAAGTCTAGATGCGTGAGGTGTCTTTCTTAGGACATATCATCGGTGAACACATAATTTCAGTGGATCCAGAGAAGATTTAATTCGTACAGGAATGGAGACAGCCTCAGACGATCAAGGATATCTGAAGTTTCTTGAGATTAACCAGTTATTACCATAGATTTGTTTTGGGATTCTCTATTCTGGCATCTCCAATGACTCAGCTAACCAAGAAAGGTCAAGCGTCTGTCTGGACCGATGCATGTGAGGAGAGCTTCAAGAAGTTGAAGAAGTTACTAACGGATGCACTAATTCTGACACTGGTAGATCCGACCCAGCCTTATCTGATTTATATGGATGCTTCTAAGTCAGGCTTGGGATGTGTGTTGATGCAGAACCATCATGTGATTGCTTATGGGTTGAGACAATTCTGACCACATGAGCAGAACTACCTGGCACACGATATGGATTTAGCTACAGCCATATATGCTCTGAAGCAATGGTGACACTACTTATTGGACTACAAATTTTAGATCTTCACCGACCATAAAAGTCTCAAGTATCTGTTCACTGAGAAGGAGCTCAACATGAAGCAGCGGTGGTGGCTAGAGTACATGAAGGACTATGATTGTAAGAATGAGTACACTACTGATAAAGGCAACACAGTGATAGGTGCTCTAAGTAGGAGGTACGCCGGAATGGTCAAGGGTGGAGACAAAGATCAGTGATCTAAGGAAACAAGTTTGAAGGCTCTATGGCACCGGTGGAGTGCATGGGAGCAGGAATAGGTTTACACCTTGACTATTCAGTCAGAATAGATTGATAGAGTCCGAGAATCTAAGGGTAAGGACCTGATTTTGAAGAAGTTGTCAAGTGAGGACTCTGGAGCTCTTCGACCGCTTTTTGAGTACAGGCAAGGTCTGTTGTACTTCAAAAGATGCTTGTATGTTCCTGATGACCTGACACTTCGAGATGAAATTCTGGAGGAAGCATATTTCAGTAGACTGAGTGTACACCCAGTGAGCGAGAAAATGTATCATGATCTGCGCACATATTTCTGGTGGCCCAGCATGCGCAGACATATGGCTAGACATGTAACTAAGTGTGCCACTTGCCAACTGGTGAAGGTGGAGGATCAGAAACCCGCTGGAACCATACAGACACTACCCATTCCAGTGAGGAAGTGGGGCAACATCACCATGGACTTCTTGATGGGTCTGCCCCTGACCTAGTCTCGACATGATGCTGTATGGGTGTTTGTTGATAGGTTGATGAAGTGTGCAAACTTTTTGCCAATCAGGATGACGGATCCATTGAAAAAGCTTGCTCAGCTGTACATTCAGGAGATCGTGTGGTTACATGGAGTACCAGACTCCATCGTTTCAGATAGGGATCCATGCTTTACTGCACGATTCTGGGGCACCTTTCATAAGACTCTTGGTACGCGGCTTCACTTGAGTACAGCCTACCACCCCCAGATGGATAGTCAGTCGGAGAGGGTGATTCATATTTTAGAGGATATGATGAGGAGTTGCACTCTGAACTTCAGGGGAGAATGAGACCGACACCTGCCATTCGTGGAGTTCTCCTATAACAATAGTTATCAGACTATGATTGGCATGACATCCTACAAGGCATTATACGGGCACCGATATATGACACCTCATTGCTTGTCCGAGGCATCTGACAGAGTTGAATTAGGCCCCTAAGTCATTGAGGAGATAACAGAAAAGATCTGACTAATCGAGGCATATTTGAAGACTGCAAATGATCGTACTACAGCTTATGTTAATAAGCGATGTTGGGATTTGGAGTTCACAGTAGGAGATAAGGTTTCGCTCAAGGTAGAACATATTCGAGGGACCGTACGTTTTGGCAGACGGGGCAAGTTGGCTCCAAGGTACATCGATCCCGATGAGGTTTTGGCATGAGTTGGTAAGGTCGCTTACAGATTAGCCCTACCACCGAGCATGTTTACGGTGGATAATGCCTTCCACATGAGTATGCTGAAGAAGTGTATTCTCGACCCCAGTTAGACTGTTCCTGTGGAAGAAATTCAGTTGGAGGCAGACCTATCCTATCAGGAGGTACCAGTCACCTTATTAGCCAGAGATGTTCAGAAACTCTGCAACAGTTTCATCCGATGGTGAAGGTTCAGTGGTCAGATCATACTAAACCGGAGGCCACCTGGGAGACCGAACAGGACATGATAGACTGGTACCCCACAGAGTACCAAAGATTGATGGCATTCTTGGAGGACCAAGAGTCCTAAGGAGGGTAGAATGTTACACCCACCCTAGTTGTACTATTCATTTCAGATGTAATGTTGCCGAAATTTGGTTATGTAATTTTCTGGGACTTGGAATTATGTGTAATTGTGATGCTAATGAATGAATTAAATGTCCCGAGTAGTTATTTGGAGGCCATTTTATGAAATTCTAGTAATTTACAACATTTTAGGAGTCCCGGGCTATTTTGCCAAAAATTAGATTCGGATGGCAAAATGGTCAACTTTGAAAAAATGTTGAAAAATCAAATGTTAGGCCTTGGACACATAGGCCGACAGTTTTGGAAGCCCAAATGGGCATGTTTTACATGGGCTTAAGTGTTGGTATTGAATTATGGAAGAAATGAAAGGTAAAGAAATAAGGTAATGAAAGAAATCATTTTGGAAGAATTTTTGGACAACCTCTTGTCACTCATCTAATGGTGAGAATCTTGATAGAAATCCAATCCAATGGTTGGTGATGAAGATGAAAGAGATAGTTTTGTACATTATCTAAAGGGAAATGAGAAAGAAAAGAAAGAAATACATAATATTTTGTTATAAGTAAGGTGTAGTAGAATGAAAGGAAAGAGAAAACAAACGTTACCTCTCACCTAGCAAAATGGGCTGAAACATTTGGAGAGCTTCGTGGAGTTTTCTTCAATTGGTCTTCATCTCTAAGCTTATAGGATCAAGTTTCATCAAGGATTAAAGAGGTAAGGATAGTTATTTAGGTTTTTATTCAAGTTCTAATGGTTGACCTTTGGAAATAATCCACCACTCTTCTCATCTAGTTGAAGCCGATTTCTTGGAGCAATTCTTGCAAGCTTTCTTCAACTCATTTCTCCATCTCATCAATGTAAGCTTATGATTAAGTTATGAGATGATTATCTTGAATATGGTTGAAGGAAAAACCATGTTCTTGTGTTGGTTTATGATTTGAGTTGAAAGCATGTTTATGATGAGTTTATGGAAGCATGATGAACATGTTTTATGCTTGGTTGTGTATGAAAAGCATGCTGGTTGGATGGTTTATGTTTGGGCCGAAACTTGATGAAGAGAAAGCATGTTGAATTTGGTTGAATCTTTGTTAAGAAATGATGTTAGTATGTTTTTTATGATGGATTAAGGTTGTTGGTTAATTTGGAAAATCTTTTTTGGAAAGAGAGAAAGAAAACCGAAAGTTGGGGATGATTCTTGGTGCAGGCCGAAACCTTGGGGTTTAATTTGTGTATGTTTTGGTTGTTAAAATATGGATTAAATGGTGTTTTGATGAAGGAAGGAAAGATTAATGGATAATTTAGTAAGTTGGATTAAGTTTGGGGAAAGTTTGAAAAGAAACCGAAAAATCAGACCAAAAAACTGAAACTTTTGGAATTTATTGAATAATTGGGTTTTTAAGTGTTAAGTGTCCTTTTATGGAGTTAATTGGTAATTTGGTAAAGGAAATAAAGGTTAAGTATGAAAAATGACACTTTTGAAAGGTTTGGGGTTGATTTGAACAAAGGCCGAAAGTTTCGGCCTTGGCCGAATAAATGTAGGAAATCGGTGGCTAAATTTGGGATTAAAATATTTGGGTTGGAAAAGTTGAAAAAAATGGAATTTTTGTAACTTTATAAACAATTTGGGCTAAATTAGACTTTTGGTGAAAGTTTGGAAATTTTATGCAATTTGGGTTAAGGTTAAAGGAAAATTCACTAAGTATGTGAATAGTAAGGAAAAAGTAACTTTTTGCTTAAATTTGACATTTTGTGAAATTATGGGCCAAATTTGTAAGTTCTTAAAAAGGTTAGGGACTTAAAGTGCAGTTATATGGTTTAAGGTAAATAAGTTACCTTTTAAGGATAAAGTGTAAAGTGTTGACTTGTAAGGGTAAAAAGTCAACTATCCATGTTTAAGGATAAAAGTGAACTATTGTATAAAGTTCACGGATAAAGGTTATGAAAAAATTGGTAAAAATTGTTAAGTATTGAATTTTAGTTTAAAAACTAAGATTCTTCATGTTTGGTTATCGGGATAGGTTCTGGTAGTGCGGGAATATTTCTGCGGACGATAGCGGGTATGACCACGCTAGCATCTGATATTCCAGGTAAAGGGTTTAACTTCCTTAATATGCGCTATCGATTTTCCTTACGCATGTTAGGTTAGTTAACGGCCGAGTCTCGGATCGAGGGTGTCGGTCACACCTTATGACATCCCAAGACTGGTTCCACGGTAAGCTTAGTAGTATGCAGGTACTATGATTTCTGCCTGCACTAACATTTTATGTTATGTGCTTATGTTCTGCCCCTCGCCTGATCATAATGATCAAGTTGTTACTTATGACCATGTTATGTGCGGAACGTACGCCCCTTTGCTGGTACCATGTGCATGTTTAGTAGCATATATGTATATGCATATGTTATGACCCGATACGGTTATAGCCAGCGGGGTTTGTCATAAGTATTAGCTGGGCCATGGGAAGGATGTTGCCGCCAGATCTTATGATCAGTCCTTCAGGACCCATGTTAGGTTATATGCTAACCTTTTCTGCAGGTTCCGTGTATTTATCTGCTAAGCTTACCTAACCCTTACTGATTACCTTTCGAGGACTCACCCCCTATATTACTCTTTTCAGGAGCTTCCGGGAAGCAGCCAGCGGGTTAGTCCGTTTGGTTGACTATACTTTTGATTACCGCAGGTAATCATTGCTCCTTGATTAGATTTGGTTTAAGGATTGGGGTAATCTCGACAAGGTTATTATCAGGTTAAGGAATTCAGAATAAGTTATGCTTATTGGACTAAACGGTTTAACTTCTTGGTATATTTCAGCATCAGCAGTACCTTACGGTGATTGCCGGGGTTTGTGTCGATCGACCCCACAAGCAACTATGTTTCTAGTATTTTGGTTGTTACTGCTCTCTAGGGATAACATGCATACATTTACATCGGATGACTGCATTATTTTGGTATAGTGCGGAACTACACACCCAACGAAGAGGGTGGTAGTTCTGATCTGATGTATATGGATAATTAGTCTGGTTAATGCGCGATATTCTGTGAAAATCACTAATGTGGTTTCAGGTGCAGGTTTAGGCATTAAGAAATTAGAATGCCTTAAACCTAAGTAATGCGTTAGAAACATTAAGTTCAAAAAAAGTTTAAAAATGGCCAGATTTTTGGGATCCACAAGTTGAAGAAAAGTTCCATTCCGCCATCTCCGCCGCTTTCTGGCACCATTCACGATGCTTTCGCACGCTTCTGGCATGCCGGCCAGGGAGGGGTGGTGAAAAACAGTATCTTGTGTGATCGTCGGAGTCTTGTTGACCCGATCACGCAAGCATAGTGAGTATTCTATTATCGGTTAAATAAGGCTTTGTAGATGTAGCATGCATACATAGTTAGAGAACATTATTTATTTTGCTAGCTTGTCCAGTACAATGGGCAGGACTCCTTTCTGGTGCATCTAGTGTTGAGCGGAGCTCAACTTTATATGCTGTATTATTGCGTGATCTTACGTAAAACCGCTAACGTGTCTCGGGTGCAGGTTTAGGGCATTATTAGAAATGTCATAAAAACTTTCAATGCGTTAAATAATTAGAACTAAGCAACACAGTTTATTCAACTAAATAGAAATTTTTTTAAGGACCGGGTTTTGGGTCCGTAAAATCTAAAGTAGATTCCGATCGACATCGCCACTATCACCCGTCACCGCACTGATACTGTTCACGCACCGAGGATGGGGGTGGTGGTGACAACCTTCAACTTTGGGAGATTAAAAGATCAAGATTGATGAAGTTTTGGAGAAGATGGAGCAAAACAATGGAGGAAGATGAAGTTAAAACCAACAATGGCTGGTACGCTTTGCTCCTGCTGTCCATTTATGTTTTTTTTTTTTAAACTTAATTCTTAGTTTCCCACCAACCTTCACATAACTTATCTTTAACTTCCAATTTCCATAAATCAACACTTAAGTGATTTTCCATTAAACCATAAAAGTGTGACATTTGTCTTCCACTACTAACAATTATGACATATTATGTATTAAAACATAATATATCATACCTTTTTAGTTTCTTCCTTCCTTTTCTTCATTTTAGCTACCACTTTATGTTTTTTCAAATTATTTGTCATTTTTGTCATTTTTAAAAAAATGACCATTTTACCCTTGAAGGTGAAATTGGCTAAAATGGCCCAAAATTCTGTGGTGGCTGTAACATTATCCCCACTTAAGACTCTTGTTCCTCCAAGAGTACCTTAAATCTTTGAAATTCCTGGGGGAATCGATCCATGATATCCTTCTCGGTCTCCCAAGTTGCTTCCCGTTCAAAATGGTGCGACCATTGCACTTTGACCATGAGAATCAACTTACTTCGGAGTTTCCAAGTATCTTTTGCCAAGAATGCAACTGGTACTTCCTTATACGACAAGTATGGATCTAGCTGTATTTCTTCCACGGGGATAGTCTGTATCGGATCCAGAATGCACTTCTTTATCATAATCACGTTGGAGACATTATGTACCATTGACATGCTCGGGGGTAAAGCTAGCCGGTAGGCCACCTTGTGAACCCATTCCAGAATCTCATATGGGCCTATATACCTCGGGGGTAGCTTACCCCATTTGATGAATATGATAGTTCCTTTTTTATTGGTGCAACCTTTAGCCAGACCTTATCGCCAACCTCAAACTCTAAGTCATGGTGCCGCTTATTCACATATGATGTGGTACGATCATTCACGGTCTTCAGTCGTTCTTGTATCTTCTTAATCTTTTCTGTTCTCTCTTCAATGACTTCAGTGCCCAATTCAATCTTGTCCGATACTTTGGACCAACAGTGGGGCATCTTGTAACTTTTCCCATATAGTGCCTCGTAAGGCATCATACCAATCGTGCTATGGTAACTATTGTTATATGAAATTCCACCAGAGGTCGGTATCGGTCTCAATCCCCCCCGAAGTCTAAAGCGTAACTCCGTAACATGTCCTCCATTTTCTGAATCACCCGTTCTGACTGCCCGTCGGTCTGGGGATGATACGCTGTGCTCAAGTGGAGTTGCATTCCAAAAGTCTTATGAAATGCTTTCTAGAATCGTGCAGTAAACTGTGGATCTCTGTTTGGTACTCTATGTAACCGCATCGTCTCTCTGATATATAGTTGGGCAAGCTTCTCCAGTAGATCTATTATCCGGATAGGCAAGAGGTGTGCACACTTAATCAGTCGGTTGGTAATGACCTATATAGCATCATAATGTGCCCATGTTGGGGAAACCCTGTCAAGAAATCGTACTGACATTACGTCATTTTTGAACGAGAATGGGTAACGTCTGCAAAATCCCTTTCAGTTTCTAATGTTCAATCTTAACTATTTGATAGGTAGCACACTCGTCATGTACATGGAAATGTGCTTCAATATATCTGGTCACCAGAAGTGAGATTGCAAATCGTGATACATTTCCCCACTTCCGGGATGAATACTCAGTCTGCTAGAATAGGCCTCCTTGAGATTTTCATCCCAGTGGGCCATATCATTAGATACATACAAATGTCCTTTGAAATACAGCAATCCAACTTAACATCTTTACCGAGGTTTATACCGTAAGTTAAGTAGAACATGTCAGCTCCTGAGTATTACCTGAGGAGATTGACCATTAACAGTAACCTCGGACCCATTGCCAATATAGAAAAGTCCAGTGCTGTTAATTGTGGCCTAACCATCCCGAGTGGTCAGAACCATATATCAAAAGCTTTCCTTGAACTTACCATTGCAGAACATGTTGGACATCATTGACATATTCATGGGATCGTACCAATGCCAAACAGTCGTCGGAGCAAATGGTTCATATTGTACGAAACAGAATACACTTACATTTCTGAACCCTTAGGTTCAAACTTTCTCTCTTTTTTAACCTGTATTGGGTCACGGCACGGAACATCTTTACAGAACCTCTAACAGGTGTATTTCAGTACAATAACAGGTGACTCGATCTCAATCACAGTCAACCTGGGTATAATCATATAGTAATTAGACATCGTTTCAGACTTCTAGACAATCGGAATGACAGAATATCATTAGCAGCCGTCAAAATGACCAAACGCCTATATCACAAACATGAAACTCTCAGTACAACAGTACCATACAGATGGCCCAATTTCCAACCCCTCGGGGTTTTGGGCCCATAATTTCTCCCTTTGTAATAGACCAATCTCATAGAAATACGTGGGGTGTGATAGCTTGCGTCATGCAGATGCCTCCTATGAGACATTTCCATACCAGCCCATCTTATCGGACATATATACATATAAATACCTTCATGTCTTACCGGATGGAAGCCATATACATACCTTCACGTCCCATTAGACGGAAGCTCATATCATAATCATTTCCATAACCGTTACCATACACATATCCATAACCGTTTATATAACTGTACATATTCCATTATCATGTCATACACTGTGGACCAAAGTCAGACAGAATGCAGTCCAAACTCCTACAAGGTCCCACTATACAGAATATAGCTCAACACACAACGTATCTTTAAACTCTGAATCTCAGAGTATCAGAAAAACAATCATATCAGACTCACCTAGAAAAGTGTTACATGCATAATTCAATATCGGTAACCGAAAATTGATTGCTTCAACAAGCCATGTTCATAACTCATATATGGAGAACGCATCTTAACACATATACCATTACTACATATTTCACCTTCGGAATGTGTACCACATAATTTCCCTTGTCGATAATAAAAAAGGTACAGTTATCATGATCACTGTCAAACCATAGGCACATGTGATGTCACTCTTTGAAAATCCTTTAACACATATGTGTCATTCCCTTAACCCATTGGAAGGGTAAACCTTTAGCAATAATTAGCAAATACTTCCACAAGATTCCACAATTAGGATAAAGGATCCACCGATCGAGCATCGTACCGGTACAATGATGAATTTGAACATTAGATAGAATCAGAACATCATGTGAGTGTACCACTGGATGGTACCGATACGAAACATATTATTAGGACACAACTTTCGCTAACAAAACTCCAGAATGGAGTATCATAATTTTCTTTCAGATCAAACCGTACATATGTCATATCAATACCAAATGAAGCTGTCGTAACATATCACAGAGTTACACCTTTGGTGGTAACCAACAGCTTCCAGAAGAAGGAACTATCATCCCTCTATTCCATGTAACTGAACTTAAATCCGATCAACTTATCCTTCCTTTTGTTCCTGTAACTTTTCCTTTTCTTTCAATATTCTATTTCCAGCATGACCACCCATCAGTAAAACATGTTTAATAAATTTCACAGGTGTCGAAATTGAGTTTTGTAAATTTTTCCTTAAACTAAACACGTGAGGATAAGCTCAAAACAAATTTCAATCCAAAACACCAATGGAGTCAGTGCAGGTTATTCGACCAAGTTGGGTCAAAATCTGCTGTTTTCCCTAAAAAATAGTTTTGTGTCTAGTTTCAGTTCATTTCACAAACTGAATCTATAGGTCGAAATAAATTGTGAAAATTTAACCCATGCTAGTAGACTTAACCAAGGATCTTCTTCAAAAATTTCAGATTCAATGGCAACCTATAACACAATCAAATAAACTAACAACTTCACTAAAGTTGGAATACTATCTTGTACCAACTAATTGATATACTTGAACCACCATCTGTCCGGCGGGAGAGGTAGTTTAAACTATCTTCCTGCGCCTCTCGATGACATCCCATCCTCCAGATACATTTTGTTGCATCCTAAGTCAATTACCAGTATTTCAACACAACAACCACATACAGTACCGAGTCCTAAGACTAACAGGTACTCACTGTCACATCTAGAACTAACCTTAACAACCCTCGTATATAACACGTCATAATCCTGAACCTAATCTTATTTCCTAACATTGGTGTGCAGCGCAAATGCTCTCTACCCAATCATCCTGTCAATTTATGTTGTCATTCTCATCTTAACTCGTGCCGATCATCCCGTCATCATAACATGGAAACACTTGGTGCCTCCACACCTCTGTGTCCATGAATTTATCCTATTACGGCTACCGTCAGAGCTTCACCAGAAAAGAAAAAGGTAAGAATTCCGTTAATAAAAGTTTATGATTTTATGTGAAAGAATTGTACATATATTGGTTCGTTCGGGAGA
>JBBYHH010312182.1:0-12439 GCA_038382905.1 Daphne laureola
AGCTTCTACCCGGTAGTGAAAGGGTAGACTCTCCTCTGGATATTTCTGGTCTGAGCGGAGCTCAGTATATCTGTTTGCATGGAATTCTGTTTTGCAGGTTTAAGAATGAAAAAGGTACGTTTATATTCTGTAAACAGGGACCTGGGTTTTGGGTTGACCCACAAACGGAGCTGCGCTTTATGAAAGGATAGGTATAGTTCACCGCCGCCCCGCCGACCCCGCATCCGCTTCCCACCGGGCCGTGTAGTGCTGGGGGCGGCGGTGACAGTAATAGACAAGTGTAGTGTGAAGAATGCTCACGGTATAAAGTACATGACATAAAGCTCAATTTTTCAATTTCTCAAGTCAATCAAATTCATGCTATTTGTTTATTAATTACAGCTCATAAGTCATGGAAAGAATCAATCACAACATGTTTAGTCCTCAAACATCATCCCACATTCAGCGGAGGATGCTTGAGAGAAAGATAAGGTAGACAAGTCAATTTACAATCTCTAACTAACACAGTCAAGTTCAAGTGTAAATTTATACCTTGTAATCTTCAATCAATTGTATAGAGATGTAAATGTACCTTATCTTCCATGTGAGATGGTGTTGAGTGATTGTTCCTTACCAAGTTGAAGTGGAAATGGTGGAGCAAGTGTTGTAACTTGTGTCTCAATGATGCATCAAATATACATTGTTGAAGGAGGCAACAAAGAAGCATGGGAGCTCTCTAGAGTGGGCTGGTGACATGTGATGCCGCCATTTTGGTGCCTAAAAGTGGCGCCTTTGATGCTTTTGGTGTTAGGGCTTCAAGTGGCGCCCCTCCTGGTTATGGAAGGATAATATGGCGCCCTAAAGTGGCATCGTGCCCAAAATTGTCTGAAAATTAGCACCTTATAGCGCCATACTGTGCCTGGAAGTGTCGTCCTGCCTTGTTGGATTTTCAAATTTGAGCTCCAGGTAGTGACGCCATATATGGTACCCTTAAGTTGTGCCTCACCTTAAAAATATTTTTTCCATTTGCTCCAGGTGGTGCCTTCAACTGCACATGGCGCCCCAAACTGGCACCTTACTTCATCCATCTTTCTCTCCTTGCTGCCCTTCTTCTCTTTTTGCTCCATTTTCTTCAATGATCCTCCAAAATTGTTTCTCTTACCGCTTTTGAATTCAATGTACATCCAAGTTCCTGCAAATACTCAACCAAACTAAATGACACCTTATTAGACTAAAATTGTAAAATAAACTAAATAATTAACTAAACACTTTAATCATTCGGATGCCTCCCACAAGTGTCATGTTTTATCACCCTGGGCTAGGAATTTATGGGTGAACTCAAATGGGGTCTGTAGAGGGGGGCACCATGCCCTGAATGTGCTGGAGTGAAGTGGTTGGCCTTTTGATCTTTCAGTTGGCATTTTTTATTTTCCAAACTTAAATGAATGGAACATCCTCTAGCTTCTTCCTCAAGTTTTTCAAAGCAATACCCTCTTTGTCTTTTCCCTTTTTCCTACTCATGGAAGTGGTACTAAGTCCATCTCATGGGCTCTCTAAAGCAAAATTATCCTTAAGAGGATGTTCATACTCCTTATCCTTAATCATCTTCTCTCCTTGAGCCTTTTTAATGGATCACCTTTCCACCACCATATTGGTGAGGGCTGGAAATGTTAGAATTCTTGGCACATCAAGATAGTTTTAAGATTATACTTGAGCTTATGGAGCTACATGGGAGCTCAAAGTTAGCTAAAAGTAGCACACTTTAGCTGACCTCAGTTAGAAGTAGTTGAACTTAGCTCATCTCAGCTTAGTTGGAGCTCAAGGTCAGCTAGGAGTATCTCACCTTAGCTCATCTTAGCTAGAAGTAGAGGAACTTAGCTCACCTCAGCTCAAGATCAGCTAAAAGTAGCTTACCTTAGCTAAACTTTAGTTAAATGTAGTTAAACATAGCTCAAGTCATCTCACTTCAGCACCCAGGAGCTGGTAATAGCTTGACTTCAGTTCATTCCAGCTCAGAGTAGCTGAAATCATCTCCACTTCATCTCACTCTAGCTAAAGGTAGCTAGACATAGCTTAAGTTGAGCTCACTCAACATAAAAGTAGCTAAACTTGACTTGTCTTAGCTCAACTCCGGCTCACAGGAGCTGGGAATAGCTAAACTCATCTCCACTCAAGCTCACTCTAGCTAGAAGTAGCTAGAGTCATCTCACTCCATCTAGAAATAGCTGGACTCAGCTTAAAGTCAGCTCACTCCAACTAGAAGTAGTTGTAGTCAGCTAGACTTTCAGTTATGTTAGAAAGAAGTATCTAACACTAGCTCATGTTAGCTAAAAGTAGCTAACTCTAGCTCAAGTTAGTATATGGATGCTAACTTGAGCTCATGTGAGCTAGTTGTGAAGTTGAAGAGTACATAAGCTCAAGGCGATCTTAGTTTGAGCTAATGTGAGTTCAAAATGTGAGAATGGGTTTATGGAAAGGTGACACCCTTCCACTGAAACATGGTAATGATTGGGGCCAAGAGGAGTGACTCCTTGGGTAAGGGGCATAATGCCTTTTCGGCATTGAACAAAGCCCTAGAGATCGGCCCCTTAGGGGTGTGTCTAATGCTGAAAATATGCAAGGGCACCCCTTGCCTTTTGGAGGTTACATTTCTAAAATTGAGGGGTCCCATGAGCCATTTGCCAAAAATTGGATTCGGAGGGCAAAATGGTCAACTTTGGAAAAAAATTGAAAAAATTATATGTTGGGCAAAGGGACATGGGCTGGTGGTTATTGGGCCTTGGATGGCCAATTGTGTAATGGGCTTAAGTGTATGGTAGAAAGGAAGTGGAATTTTGGAAATAAGAAAAGGAATAAAGAAAGGAAATGATTTTGGATGAAATTTTGGACAAACTCTTTTCACACATCCAATGGTGGATATCTAGATGAGAAT
Organism: Daphne laureola; assembly: GCA_038382905.1. Taxonomy (NCBI): domain Eukaryota; kingdom Viridiplantae; phylum Streptophyta; class Magnoliopsida; order Malvales; family Thymelaeaceae; genus Daphne; species Daphne laureola. The sequence continues at coordinate 2,912 of JBBYHH010312182.1, forward strand.
ATCATCTAAGGGATGAGATTATACTGGAAGAGATAACGAGGAAACATTATCTTAAAGGAAATTCATAAGAAAAGAAAAGAAACTATATGTTAATAAGAATATAAGGTGTAGTAGTATGGAAGAAGAAAGAGTAAACAAATCTCTTTCTCCCTCCCTAAGGTCTGGCCGAAAGTTCTTGAGAGTTTCATGGAGTCTTCTTCAATGATCTTCATCTCCAAGCTTCAATGATCAAAGTTTGTCAAAAGATTATGAGGTAAGGTTGGTTGTTTAGGTTTTTAATCAAGTTCTGATGGTTGGAGTTTTTGAATAATCCTCCATCTTTTTCCTTGATTAAAGCCAAAAGTTTGGGAGCAATTTCTTGGAAGTTTTCTTCAACTCATCTCTTCATCTCATCAAGGTAATCTTATGATTAAGTTATGAGATGATGATTATGCATATGATTGAAGGAAAATCATGTATGTTATGATTTGAGTTGGAAAGCATGTTGGTATGATGTTATGAAAGGATGATGAGCATGTTTTTTTCTTGGATGACTATGAGAAACATGTTGGTTGTTAATTTTATGAGTGGGCCGAAAATATGAAGGGTTTACCCATGTTTAAGTTGGTTGAGGTTTGATGAAGAAATGATGTTAGGATGTTGTTTATGATGATTTTAAGTTAATGGATGATTTGGAAAATCATTATTGAGAAAAATGTGGTGAGGCCGAAATTGATGGGAGAATCTGCATGATGAAAATGGTTGAATATTTCTTAAGGAATGATGTTATGTTGATGTTTATGATGGAATAAGGTTGTTGGATAAATTGGAAAATGGAAAATGGAAAGAATGCATGAAAACTGAAAGTTGATAGTAAAATGTTGATGAAAACTAAAACCTTGGGTTGGTCTTTGGTAAATGTTGTGTTGAGTTTGGTTGATAAAGTATGGATTAAATGAAGTTTAGGTGAAGAAAAGAAAGGTTAAGGGCTAAAATGAAAGGTTTGGTGAAGTTTGGGTTAAGTTTGCTAAAGGGCCAAAAAATCGGTGATAAAATCAAAACTTAGTCAGTTTTCGTAAATTTGGAGTTTTATGGAATAAATGTCATTTTATAAAGTTAATTGGTATTTTGGTTAAGGTAATAAAGCTTATGGATGAAAGATGACACTTTTAAGAAGTTTGAGAAAACGTTGGTGTGAAACTGAAAATATGGGTTAAAAACCGAAAGTTTGGATGGTTTTGCGTGATTTGGTGATTTGGTGAAAAAGTGTCATTTTATGGATTTAAATGGTAGGTTGGTAAAGGAAATAAAGGTTAAGTATGAAAAATGACACTTTTAAAAATTTTAGGGTTGAAATGCAAGTGGGCCAAAAGTTTTGGCGTTGGGCCGAAACTATATGGAAATCAGCGATTATTTGTGATGATTAAATGTTTAAGTTGAAAAAGTTGACAAAAAAAGAATTTTTTTGTAACTTTATGAAATTTTTGGGTAAAATTAAACTTGTGGTGAAAGTTTGGATGTTTAGTGCAATTTTAGGAAAACGTTTAAGGAAAGTTTCACTAAGAAAGTGAAAAAGTAAGAAAAGTAAGGAAAGGTAAAAAGTAAGGAATATTTGGATAAATTTGGCATTATATGAAATTATGGGCCAAATTTGTAATTTTCTAAAAAGATTAGGGACTTAAGGTATAATTATGAGGATTAAGGTGAAAATGTTACCTTTTAAGATTAAAGTATGAAGTGTATGACTTTTAAGTTAAAAAGTCAATTTTCTATGTTTAATGGTAAAGGTGAACTTTTGTAAAGTTCAAGGAATAAAGTTTATGATGAAGGTTTAAGATGTTTGGAAAAGTATGTTAAGTATGGAATTTTAGTTATAAACTAAGATTCTATATGTTATGTTTTGAATATCGGGATAGGTTCTGACGGTGCGGAATTATTCTGCGGGATTATTGCTGGCATGTCAGAGTCTGTTATTCCAGGAAAGGGGATTAACTTTCTTAATATGCATTATCGATTTTCCTTACGCATATTAGGCTAGTTAATGGCTAGTACTCGGGTTGAGGGTGGGGCCCAATGACTCTCGGGGGATGGTGCTAGTTACATGGTAAGATTAGTGGTATGCAGATACTATGTATGTTGGTTGCACTAACATTTTATGTTATGTGCTTATGTTCTGCCCCTCGCCTGATCATAATGATCAGGTTGTTACTACGACAATTATGTGATGAGGGGGACGCCCCTTCGCTGGATCCATGGGCATGTTTAGTAGCATCTATGTATATGCATATGTTCTGAGTTGGTTGCGGCCACCGAATATGTCCCGATTTGGTTGCGGTCGTCGGGTACTGTCGTACGTATTAGCTGGGCCATGGGATGATGACGATGCTGCCAGGTGATATGATGGTCCTACGGGATACATGATATGTTATGATATGCTAACCTTTTTTACAGGTTCCGCGTATTTATCTGCTAATCTTACCGACCCTTACTGAGTAGCTTTCGAGGACTCACCCCCTATATTATTCTTTTTAAGAGCTCAAGGGCAGCGACCAGCGGATTAGTCCGTCTGGTTGGCTATATGTTTGGTTTACCGCAGGTAATTGTAGCTCTTTGATTAGACATGGTTAAGGCTTCGGGGTCTTGATAAGGTCATGATGAGGTTAAGGAATTTCTGAATAAGGTATGTTTATTGGACTAACGGTTTAACTTTAATGGTATGTTTCAGCATCAACGGTATCTTGCGGGATTGCCGGGGATCGTGTCGACCGACCCCGCAAGCAAGTACGTATATGGTTTCAGTAGTTAAGGCTCTGTAGGACTAGCATGCATGCATACACATCGGATAAATGTATTATTTTGGCATACTCGGGAACTACCCACCCAACCGAGTGGGTGGTAGTTCTGATATGATGTATGTGGTTAATTTATCACGACAACGCGCGATATTCTGTGAAAACCACTAACGTGTTTTCGGGTGCAGGTTTAGGAATTAAGAAACTAGAACGCCTTAAACCTAAGTAACGCCTTAGAAATAATAAGTTCGGAAAAAGTTTAAAAATGGCTGGGTTTTGGGTTCCACAAGTTGAAGAAAAGTTTTCTTTCACCATCGCCGCCGCCTTCCGGCACCATTCACGACGCTTCCGATGCTTCCGCACATGTCGGCGAGAGAGGGGTGGTGATAATTTGGTATCAGAGCCTAGGTTAGTACTAGGTATAGTTAGACTGCCAACCCGATTTTGACCTATCCACCTATTGTTCTAGGGTAATTTGAACTAAAAGCGTAGCTAACTTTTACTACGATTATCTTAGAAGCATAGGAAGGATCACTAAGGTTGGTTAGTTTACACTATACCTAGCATAACTTATGGTGTTACACCCACCGTAATCCGGCAACAATTTTTCAATGGAAACTGGTCGGCGGACAACTTACTTCGACACCAAGATAAAAGGTAAAGGATTTCGATTGGTTAATTTTGGTATTAATTGGTGTTAAGGTTATTGATTATTATATGAATTGGGTGTGTGTTTGAGGTTTAATGTTGATGGAACTTGCTTGGAGCATTTTGGTTAAGTGTAGGGGAAGAAAATGGGGTTTTTCAGAAATTCAGGTGAGCAGGCGAACCCCCAGGCAAAGCGCACCTAAGGGCAGGCGATTGCCTAGGGGGGAAATGAGAAACGGGAAATGGACAGGGGATCAGGCAACTAGCCAGGCGAGCGGGGCTCCTGGGAGACGATCGCCTGACCCCAAAAGAACAAAGTGGAGAGAGGTCCAGGCGACTGGCCAGGCGAGCGGACCATGCTTGCAGGCAATCGCCTGGCCCATAAGGTGTAACAGGCAGGGAGCCAGGTGACTGGCCAGGCAAAGGGAGACATGGCCAGGAAATCGCCTGACCCCTGCGATGGATTTGGAAGGGAGCCAGGCGAGAGACCAGGCGAACAGGGAAAATCCTAGGCGATCGCCTGGTACCCTGGACAGGAAAACAATATAAGGGACTGAAGCCCAAAAATCTGGATTCATTTCATTTATTCAACTCATCTTCAACCTCTGACCCGTGGATCTCGACCCCAACCCTTCCCTAACACCTAGATCACTCAAACCAAGCCCAAAATCAAAGGGAAATCGTGCTACATGCGAGATTCTCAATGAAAAGAAAGATTCTACAGATGAAAGTTGATTCATTCAACATTTTGGGAGATTCTCAGATTTGGGTATGATTTTGAAGGTGAGTTTTATGAGATTTCTTGTTCAATATGGAGTGATAGACATGTTTTATTGATAATTTGGAGTCAAGAACATGTTTTACAACATCAATTGCTCATGAATTTGGTGAATTCGAATTCTAGGATTTCTGAGCTTTGATGTGTGGTTAGTTAAGGTATTGTTAAATTGAAGTTAAATTCATGCTATTGGGTGTCTTTGGAACAACATTAATGCTGGGAATGTTGTCCAATTATCGCTGGAATTGGTAGCTAAGGAAAACACCAAAGGAAATTGGTGGAAGATTAAAGTGTCGTTCTTGGATGAAGTATTGATTCCATTATATTTATATGGTGTTTATAAGAAACTTTAATACATGGAATTAGTTTCAATTCACAGTGTAACATCGAATTATCAGATGATTATGAAGTTGCGCTATTTTTGTGAAATCATGGAATATGAAGGGAAATTGCGTTGTTAATGCATGAATGGCCTTGTTATAGCTTATTAAACATCCATGTGAAGTTAGAATGGATTTGGATAAGGTTTGTTCAATATTTGCATAAATGACCCAAAATGGAAATTGGGGATAATTGGAAATTGTTCTTACAGAAATGCAATGTTAGTGCATAACTGCTATTGTACATAGGTACATTACTTGTATATGCTTTTATATTGGAATGTGGATAGGTATTGTTTGAAGTCGACAAATTGCATCAAGTTTTGAAGGTTTCTAAGGAAGGCTTAAGGATCGCTATTGCTATTGCTTCCAGGTAAGGTTTCAACCATCTCGTATATGTATTTATACGGTATGGGTTGGTTGAGATTAGTCTTAGATCTGGGTCTCTGACTTTGGTCTTAAATCTTGATAGTTGAGTCTAAGACTAGTTCCATGGTAGAACTAGGGGTGTGCAGCTTAAGGAATATGCAACAGTTCCGTGCGTCTTCATGAATAACAAACTCGATGATAGAGACATGTGTTGCGGTTCTTGGTCTTTGTGACCTTGAACCTATGGCGAGTGACACAACATGTCATGGTTTCGGATGTCCGCGTGACACCGAGCCCTCATATAGGACATGGTATGGTATGATTCTCGTGCGTCACCAGGAGCACGAAGGGACTGGTTCTGTGATCATGATCACAAACCCTCTGATATGAGGTTTGGTTTCCGTGCATCTTCACGAGCACGATGAGATTGGTTCAGTGAGTCTTTATGACCACAAACCCTCCGATGAGTTTGGTTTACGACGGTTAAGGGTCCTAGACCCTCGTTGGTACCATGTGTATGTGATGTGTGTATGTTGTAGGAGACTCCGGTCTGTGGTTCTATGGCAGAACCACAGAAAGAGGGCTGTCATGGTGTGTGGGTTAGAACTATGGATTTGAAGTGCATTATATGGTTATGATATTTGTGTTGTCACTTTAATGTTGTCATTGCAGGTTAAAATGAGAAGAAAACTGTTACGTCCACCTGTACCCTTACTAGGTTCTTTCGAGAACTCATCCCTTACTTTTAAACATTTCAGGAGCTTCAGGTTCAGGGGCCGCGGAGTAGAGTTCCGCTTGGCCGATAGTGTTTTATATCAGAGGTACAATAGCTCCTTTGATGGTTGTGTCTTGTGGAAAGCAATAGCATTTATGGTTTGGTTTGTTGGTCATTGGTTTCCCGTTATGTAAACTTGGAGATTTTAGTAACGGTTCTTGTGACGTATTATTTGTAGCATAGTTAGCAGCAACGACAATTTTTCAGGCATTTAGTTGGATTCCCGTCGACTCGATAACAACACTTAGTAGGTTTTTGGCCGATTAGCTGTATAGTATGCTCTGTAGCATAGCATGCATGATCATATGGCTTTAAGTTGTTCATGCAATCAAACAAGTATTCGGTGATATGTATGGATACATGTTGAATACTTGTTATGGATGTTTGGATGTTTATTTATGTATCTGAAGAGTTACTGGAGGCAGCCTTCTTTCTGGATATCTGGTCTGAGCGGAGCTCAGTTATTGCATGAACTGTTGTTGTGAGTTTTTATTACAGGGACTTGTATGGGAAATTACCCACTAGTAAGCTACGTCATGCAGGTTTTTACAGGTTTAGCACACTGCCACCCCCGTCGACCCCGTGGCCGCTTCCCACTAGGCCGTGTGCAGACGGGGCGGTGGTGACAATTTGGTATCAGAGCAAGGTTAGAGTTGTGGAGTTTTACTTAGTTGATGTATGCTTAGGAGGCAGACCTTGGTTCCTTTGGGTCGATCCCGGATAAGTTCACCTAGGGAGGATGGCCGCTTCCTTACGTGAAATGCCAGGATCGGGCATTGCAGTTTGGGACTGTTGTCCTAGAGATGCTCAACTCGGGTAAAACAATTATAGGTGTTAAGGGTACGAAAGTCTATGTGGTCTGTTGCGTGATATATTGATGTGAATTTTTGTGTGATAATTTACATCATATGTCATGCATTGTATTGAATCTATGCTACAGAGCTAATAGGTCTATTGTTGCTGTTAGTAACTGTGTGCTAAGTCTACGTTTGAATTATGGCATTTCAACAAATGCCTGTCACTCGTAGTCAACGAGGGTTAAACCCGGGGAGTGGGGGAAAAGACCCTGCCCTGACGGGTAATGTGAGGAGAAGCCAAAGGGTAGTTCGGAAAAGAGAGGTACCGGTACAGCCCCCACCACAACAGGGTGTTAACCCATAAAATCTGATAGAGGTGTTGGGGAAAATGTGAGCATTGCTCAACAATTCTTGGATAGTAGCAGGCTTGGTTGTGCAACCCCAAGTGGATATTGCTAAAGGCATGAATGTGGATGTTGTTAATGATTCCGACGATGAGGATTACGATGCTCATGTTGATGAAGATGAGGATATTGCTGATCTAAGTGATTCGGGCCTAGATGTACGCCCCCGACGTCAGAGAGTGCGACCTAGAGAGGTCTACATTAGGGAGGACGTACCTAGAGTTCAGAGGTTATGGTCAGTGAGTTCAGCAGACTCAGACCAATTGATGTTGATGGAGCACTTTTAACGTTTTAAGCCTCCAAGGTTCATAGGCAAATGCAGAGAACAAGCAGCTGAGACTTGGTACAAGGACATGGATCGGTTGTTGGGAAAACTCAATTTTTCGTCATGTGAGATGGTACCACTACCTACTTTCTATCTCTGGGATTGGGCTTCTGACTGGTGGGAGACTACAGTTACCGCCAGGAGAGCAGAGCATGAGCGCCAAGGATGGAAAGATTCAGTGATGATGTGGGATGAATTGTCCCAGTTGTTTCATGAAAAGTGGGTCAGTTACGCTGCAAGAGATCAATGGCAGCTTGAGTTTGACTCCTTGGAGCAAGGAGATAAGTCTATAGTGGAGTACGAAAGGGAGTTCGAATGTTTGGTGAGATATGTCCCATTCTACCAAACGGACGAAGAACAAACATCAAAGAGGTTCATGAGAGGACTGAAGTTTGAAATTTGAAAGTACATGGCACCGCTGGACATCACAAGATATCAGGAAGCAGTGCAGAAGGCTCAGAAAGTTGAGAATGAGGGCTTGGAGAAATGAACTATCAAGCAGGAAGAATTAGAGAGAGAAAGGCAAGGGCAAGACACCAGCCGACAAGGCATGGTTTTTCCAATTCTGCAACCGAAGCCATACAAGCCCGGTGTGCTATTGACAGGCTGGAGTGTGCCTAAAGTGTGCATCATCAGAACATTGGGTAAAAGATTGCCCACAAACCCAAGTGCAAGAGGCCCCAGTGCAACCTAGAGGATAGTTGAATGCCCCCCGCGGGCGCGGTGCACCATTTGGCGGTCCGAGACCATAAGGACCACGACAACAATCCCCGCCCCTAGCCCAGCAGTAGGCAAGGCCGGGACGTGTGTTTCAGATAGAACATGGAGGACAAGCACAACAAGAAGCACAACAAGGGACATAAAGATGAGCACTAGCAGGTACCTTAATTTTAAATGGTACTTATGTACGTGCGTTATTTGATACGGGTGCATCAATTTCAATTGTGTCACAAGAGTGTGTAAAGACTCTGCAACTGTGTGTGGTTTATTTACCGGATGTATTTCTGATACGTACTGCCAGAGGTCAGTTCCTATTTAGTAACGAGATCATAAAGGATTGTGTACTGACGATCGGCGGATACCAGATACTGAGTAATCTACTGGTGTTGAATACACCTAAGTATGACGTTATTCTTGGCATGGATTGGTTATCAAAGAATTCGATACACATTGATTACGCCAAGTGTCATTTGGTGATTGCGAATTAGATTGTACCGCTTATTGCACCACCGGATATGGAGATTGTGAGGAAGAGCAGGGAACTTCAAGTTATGGATCGCATACCTGTGGGGAATGAAGAAAAGTACTATGGACTCAACAATTCAGGTACGCGAATGGAACTGGACAAAATACCAATTGTGAGATACTTTCCACAGGTTTTTCCTGAAGAGCTACCAGGAATCCCACCGGAGCGGGAAGTAACATTCGAGATTGTACTGCAAGTTGGAACTACCCCCATAGCCATTCCTCCTTATCGAATGCCGATAGTAGAGATGAATGAGTTAAAGAAGCAACTTGACAAGTTATTGGAAATAGGCTATATAAGACCAAGCACATCACCGTGGGGAGCTCCGATGTTGTTTGTGAAGAAAAAGGATGGGACACTGCTGTTGTGCGTTGATTATCGGAGGCTGAACACGGTGACAATAAAAAACAAGTATTCATTACCGCGAATTGATGATTTGTTCGACCGACTTCATGGAGCCAAGGTGTTTACCAAAATCGACTTACGATCGGGTTATTTCCAGATGCGTGTAAAGGAGGAGAATATTCCAAAGACTTTCTTTCACATGCGTTATGGACACTATGAGTATATTGTCATGCCATTTGGGCTGACTAATACACCTGCAGCCTTCATGAATTTGATAAATGAGGTATTTCGTTCTTATTTGGACAACTTTGTGGTAGTCTTCATTGATGATATTCTGGTTTATTCCTCCGATGAATATTCCCATCAAGACCATTTAAGGATCGTACTAGAGACATTGTGGAAGAATCAGCTATATGCTAAGTTCTCTAAGTGCGATTTCTGGAAGTAAGAGTTTGTTTTCTTAGGACATATTATCAGTGGACAAGGAATTTCTGTGGATCCTGAGAAAATCATAGGAGTTCAGGAGTGGAGACGACCCTGAACAATAAGGGATATCTGAAGCTTTTTGGGTTTAGCTGGGTACTACCGCAGGTTTGTACTAGCGTTTTCAGTGTTGGCCGCACCACTCACTCAGTTAACATGGAAAGGGCAGGCGTTTGATTGGACGGAAACTTTTGAGCAGAGTTTTCA
>JBBYHH010312293.1:0-12437 GCA_038382905.1 Daphne laureola
TAGACTCTCCTCTGGATATTTCTGGTCTGAGCGGAGCTCAGTATATCTGTTTGCATGGAATTCTGTTTTGCAGGTTTGAGAAACGAAAAAGGTACGTTTGTATTCTGTAAACAGGGACCTGGGTTTTGGGTTGATCCCACAAAAGGAGTTGCGCATATTGAAAGGATGGGTATAGTTCACCGCTGCCCCGCCGACCCCGCGTCCGCTTCCCGCCGGGCCGTGTAGCGCTGGGGGCGGTGGTAACACCTAAACTACAATTGGCATTGATTAGTGGCTATTTGAGATGTATAAATTACAATTTGATTATTGTAGACTTAGAGCATTACACCTATCGTATCATAGCACAGACATCAAATTTTGGCGTCGTTGCCGGGGAGACGCATTTTTTATTGATTTATTGCTTGTGTGTGTGATTTTTCAATTTCATTGTTTGTGTCAATACTTACTATTTTTTTCTAGTTTTTTTGTTGTTTTTGGTGTATAGGTACCTATTTTGTGCATGACTAGATCACACACTTGTCTTATAATTCCACACGACCCCGAAATCAACTGTTTATTGTGTTTGCTGCGCCATCAAGAAAGGGTTGCACCTCATTGACATCTTAATGTTCAAAAAGAGGAAATCAATGATCCTATGGTTAATGGGCAGCAAGGCAACAATGGTACTGAGATTGGTGGTATGGGGGATGTTCTAAACAATGGCAAGTATGGAAATGAAGTTTAAAACAATCAGCAAAAAGAAGTTCCAATCAATGGAGGAGGTGCAAACTTAAGAGGACAGAACCATCAAGGTCCGGTAAATGGTGGAAATGGACTTAACGGAGGTCAAGGCAATGCTGATTATGAATATCGGAGGACAGGAGTACCTCTTGCACACCTTTTTGGGCCACAATATGGGAAGGGCGACAACTATCTTGTCAAGCCCACTGCTGTCCAGAATGAGTACACCATACACGTCCATGTTCTTAGCTATATGGAGAAGCCCAATTTTTTCGGGTTGGATAATGATGACCCAAATGACCACCTTGACCAGTTCACCATAATTTGCAAGACATTGGAGTTAAGGGGTATGTCAGAGGAGGTAAAATGAATGAGATTATTTCCCTTCTCTTTAGAGAGAAGTGCAAAGAGATGGTACAAGGCACTAGACCTAAACAAGATAACTAATTGGATAGAGTTTAGGAGTGCCTTCCTTAAGAAGTACTATCCACCCCAAAGGGCATTTGAATTGAAGAATGAAATTTTGAGATTCTGGGAGGAGCCCGAGGAAGGAGTATCACAAGCTTGGATTCAATTTATGATTTTGAACAAAACATGCCGTCAAGCCAGTTTGCATAGGGATTATCATATTTAGTTGTTCTATCAAGGACTATTCGAGAAGAGTAGAAGGAATCTTGATGCATCGGATGGTGGATGGTTTATGATGAAGGATATGGATCATACATGGGACTTGTTAGAGCTTTTCTAGACTAATGATGAACATCGTGGAAGGGATGACTGCCGGGGTGGCATCCAAGTGAAGAGAGGATTATTTGAGGTAGACAAAGAGACCTCCATAGAAGCCTAACTCTTCGCACTTGCCTCTGTGATGGGCAAGATGATGGAAAATCAGAGTCAAGCTACTACCCCTGCACAAGTGATGTACTTTGAAGAGTTGGAAAATATTGAGGATGTTAATTATCTCAATTATCCAAAAAATAGAGGTCAGTTCAGCAAGGATGTGGTTTTTATAACAAACCAAGAGCATTCCAAGGACAAATCTACAACAATGTAGCATCTCAAGGACAAGGAGACCAAGCTACTCTACAAGAATCAAGTTTCGGTGGTGACCCTCTAGAAAAAATACGTTCAAGCATTCAACAATTGGTTCAAGAGATGAGGAATTCCCACACTACAACCAATAAGAAGTTTGCTGAAGTGCACAAGAAAATTGATGGGGAAGTGGCCAATGCATGGGCATCGATTCACAACATTGAGACCTAAGTTGCTCAATTGGCCACTTCGGTCAAACACTTGAGCAAAGGCAAATTCCCATCGAATACGGAGCCAAATCCAAATGAGAAATGCAAGGCTACCAACTTAAAGAGTGGTAAGACTCTTATGACTACAGTTGAGGAGAAGAAAGACAAGGAAAAAGAGGATCCGGGGGAACAAGGTGAAAATGAAGTTGTTGTGAACAGTAATTCAGTTGGGTCTAAGAAGGAAAGAAAGGCCCCAAAACTTGCAAAAGAAGAAAGATGTAAGACCTTCAGTAGATATACTCCTCCCTTATCCTAAAAGGCTATAAAAAAGAATGATGAGATATACTTTGGGAAGTTTTTGGACGTATTCAAGAAAATGGATATCAATCTCCCATTTTTGGAAGCTATAAGGGAGATGCCCAAGTATGTCAAGTTCCTTAAGGACTTTATAACCAAGAAGATGAGGTTTTAGGATAATGAGTTGATCATTATGAAGGAGGAAGCCAGTGCTGTAATTCAAAGGAAGTTACTACAAAAGCTCAAGAATCCTAGGAGCTTCACAATCCCTTGTGATATCGGTCCATACCATCATGTCAAAACTTTATGTGACCTCAGTGCTAGTATCAACTTGATGTCGTGGTCCATGTGTAAGAACCTCAGATTAGGAGAGGTAAAGCCATCTACTGTTTGTCTTCAATCGACGAACCGATCATGCACCTATCCTAGAGGGATCATAGAAGATGTAATTGTGAAAGTATACAACTTCTACCACCCTATGGATTTCCTTGTCTTGGACTTGGAAGATGATCTAAGAATGGCTATCATCCTTGGTTGCCCATTCCCACCCACAGGAAAAGCAATGATAGATGTAAAGAAGGGTACCTTGACCCTAAAGGTGCTGGACGAGGAGGTTAAGTTTGATCTTGAAGAGTCAATGAAGGTGTCACATCAGGAATTGGTTGAATGTTTGTCAATGGAATAGTATGAGCTAATGAAGAGGAAATAAAGTAAGAAGAAAGCTTACCACAAAGGACTAATGGAGGAAATGGAACAAAAAGAAGAAGAGACCAACAGAGAGTTAATGATGGAAGCTCTTCCTAAGGTTAAAATAGCAAGCGTGGAGTTCACTATTAGAGAGGATGATGCGAGAATCAATGTTGTCCAACACCCCATCATCTTCGAGGATAACATGCTTTCTATGCAAGAGAAGAAGGAAGTTCTGAAGAATAGAATTAATGAAGGGGAACCACCACATTCAGTTTATAAGGACTTGGTAGTTGATGAATCAGTACCAAAAGGCTCTTCTAAGATGAAGAAGAAAGGAAAAGGAGCTTGTGGGAAGCTCTTATCACATTCAAAGAAGGATATTAAGGACATGAAATTGACATATCTTTGGAAAAGCAAGGATAAGAAATGAAAGATTCGGTCATCTTCCATTCCATTCAAAGGAGAAATAAGGATCAGTGACATGGGTTTTATATCACCAACACCTATTTGAAATCATCAGAGTAATGCCTAGCCAAGGGCGTAAAATGTGGTGCTTGTACGAGACACCCGAATGTTTTAAATTTATAAATAAATTGTGTTTTAGTTTGAATTGTTGGTCTTAATAAGGTGCTGATCAATTGTAGTTATATATGGCAGGAACAAAGCAAGACTAAACAATGGTGGAGAGCAAAAATATGGAAGGAGGTTGAAGAAATGAGGTTAAAAGAAGCTAAGGTAGAACAAAGAGGAGAAATAGAGCACCGTGTGAGATAGGTGCGGACCTGACCACCGCACCTACTAGTTTGTGAGGAAGTCTGGGCAAAAATGAAGAAATTAGTGCAAAAAGAAGTGAAGCTTCAGTGCAATGCAGAGCGGTGGCATGCGGAACATCATGCTTTGTGCGCACAATTCATGTGGCATGGACCAGGACCATACCTAAGTGAGGTGGGGAACTTAAAGAGCCCTCGTATCCACCCCAGCACGTGCGTGCGATAGTCTGGAGCAACCCTCATCACGAAGGCGCGAACATTTTCTCCCGCCCGCCCACCATACCAGCTACATGTTTGCTCCTTAAAGACCACTCCAGCACCTCATACAGAGACCTAGTTCGGACCCCCTACCGCATAATGGGTCCACACCGCACCTTCCCCTATTTTTCCATACCCAGTTGTATTTCCTTGAACCTCCCCAAATGAAAACTTAAAGCACAGTTGCTCCACCAATGAATTTTCACACTAAAATGCATGAATCATACATCATTGTTGCACTGTAAGAAACTCAAGAACAAGCATGTTTGTAAGTTTTTACAATTTTAAAGAGAAAAGGTACGAATTCTCACTTGGACTTTATCTAGCAATTAAAAAACTTGCATTCTTATCAAGTGATCTTATTCTTGGAGAGTATGTACCATGATGTCTGTTGTCTATGATAGGTGATCAAGCATGTTTAGGATGACATTGAATATGATTTTTTGTGAGCTAATTGATTAAAGAGAGTTGTTAGTGCATTGACAACCCATCTGAAAGAGATATGTGTCATAATTTTAGGAATTTGGAGCAATATTACACTAGAGTTACATGCTCAGTATGTCCTATCATGTAGAGTGCAGTTTTCAAGGTGAATTGGTAATTCTTACACTCCATGCTTTAAACACTTTTGCATATGACACATATCTCTTATCACAGTTAATGCTGAAATGTAAACATACATCTCCTAGTTTTTAGAAACTTGGTTGGTGTTTATCAATGTTTTGTCTGATTCAAATGACATATCATTTTGCATTTACTGTCATCATGTGACTCATGATTGCCTCATTCTAGAGTCTATTTTGACTATCCATGCTTGCATTTATCATCCAAGACTCTAGAATTCAAATTGATTAAGATTTTTTGTAGGGACTCCTGGATTAGACTAAGGGTTGGACTCTCCAACATTTGTGGACTCTCTGGGGTTGTAAAAGAAACACCCACACATTGTAAGCATTATAGGTGCCCTTTGGCCCCTAAGGTATCACCGTTCAACTTTATCACTTTACTTGCCACAATTTTTAGCATGAGGACATGCCATGGATTGGGTTTGGGGGAGATTTGTGCTTGTAGCTTGATTAAGTTGGATTGGTATGATTACCTTTTTATGTATTTGGTATGATAAAAAACTTTGATCCATGCCATAGTTATATTGTCTTGATTGACACATGAGACTTGTGTTTCAAGTAATTGCTTGTTTGGTTAGAATTTTAGGTGAACCTTGAAGCATATACTTAATAAAGTGATATGATTAACTTCTCAGTGTTTTAATTAGGGAATATTAACCTGGTGAGGTGTTGGGATAAAAAATTAAAAAAATTGTTTGATTTGTGAGAGAATCTTGTTTGATGCTTGAGCTAGAACTTGCTTACTTGAACCATTCAAATCCACATTTTTTGTATGAATAATCGGGAAGAAAATGGAAAATTAGGAATGAGCCACTTTTCTAAATAGCCAACCCAATCATTCATTCCACTAGATTACCCCCTTTAATCCCTAAGCTTATTCTTTCTTATAACCACATCTTGATCCAATCCATTCACTTATAGCATCCTTTGGTCCTTATACTTCATGTGCATGCTTGATTGAGATTTAGGTATTGAATGTTTTAGACGTGTGTTCATTTTGGGTTTAGGGTGTATATCTACAATGTTGTTAGGTATATGAGAGTGAAAAGAGCATCCTTGGACAAAAATAGTCTTGTAATTAGTAAAAATGCACCAAGTATGAAAATAATTTTTTTGAAGATAATGGTGCAAATTAAAAAAATTCAAGAAAAAGGCACTTGTGTTTAAATATATAATCCAAGGATGAAAATTTGACAGGCTGATTTGTATTCAATTACATTAAAAAAGTGAGTGAAAGTTACAAAAAGAGCAAGTGGGTTTGGGATTTTAGTCTTTAGACTTTAGTGCCCAACTTGCTAGTTCATTGAATGTCATGAACTCCACTCATACATAGCCTCCAACCGAATTCCTCTCTCACCAAACCGGGCCTCATTAAAACCATAATCAAAGACCATCCGACCAATGAAGCATACAATGTCCCTAGGGACTAAGGTGGAGGAGTTTCAGTTTGTTTGCAAGCATATGGATTGATAGAATTCAACAAGATCACTGTGCACACAAACAATACCCTCTTGATGATAGTGAAACACTTAAGGAGTGACCCCCTGATCACTACATTGAGAATTTAGTCTTAAAACCTTATGGAGTATATGCCTCTCATTTGACTTTTAATTCTAACTCATCAATCAATTCAAGTAGACATAGGAGCATTGTAAATTTTGAGATTATAACTATGTGTGTTTCTAGAAACTAGAAACAGTTTGGGTTTGGGAGTGTGTTGTGTCTGCAAACACACACATATTTCTAAAGTGTTTAAGCTACAAAACACATCTTTTAAGCTTGAATTGAATGTCATTAGTGCACTTTATTTGTTATTTCACATGTTTTGTAGGTGCAATAGTGCGAAAGGTGGAATGGAGAGCAAAATATGCAACTTGGATGCTCGGGATACAAATTATGTAATATTGGAGAAAGGAAGAAAGTCCCGAGTCAAATTGAAGAGTCAAAACCAATTTGGAGAGCTACAAGGGAGTGAATTGCATAAATTGAGGAAGTTTGAGGAGCCATGTGTAGGATAAATAAGAAGTAACAACCTCGATGTGGAGCAATGGTGCATGGCCATCGCGCTGATCTAAGGCATGCGAACCCGTGCGTGCACATCTGGAGCAGAGGTGAGCCACTTATTTGCGTGGTGAAGTCTGGAGCTGTGACGCGGTGTACACCAGTGTGTAGAGGCTTGTGACACTCTAGAGCCCTCAAGGTTATGTACGGAACTTACGTGCGGACTGCCTACCGCACGTAGCATCTGCACTAACTTAGATGAGGAGGCAATTTCGATGAAGTTTTCTCGGGGATAACCGTTCTTTAGCCCCTCTTTTAGACCTTTCTAGTTTAACTTGAGCAACATGTTATAGTCAATTAAGTCATGTTAATCTAGTATTTAAAGACCATTTAAGCTTAGTTTCATTAGCTTTTATGATACATCAGAATTTGGGAGTGTACCAAGGAGTTTTCAGCTAGGATTTTTGGAGTTCTTTAATGGAGGACTTGAAGATTTCTTCAAGATCAATATATTAAAGTCTCTTTTTACTCTCTATCTTCATCTTTTATCGTGTTTTCATTTATGATCATGTCTATTTGTATTTCCAACATGTCTATTAGTGAGTAGTTAGTCATATTCTCATACGGTTAGCTTGCTTAAGGGGTGATCTTGATGGTGCATGATCTCTTGTTGATGAAGTACTAATTTCTTGTGCTTTCTACCCATAATATACATGCTAGTGGATAGTTTCTATGTATATAATTAAGTGTTCGATGAATTTTTTGAGAGAGCCTTCATTGAATAAGGCTTAGGGAAATCGGTTAATAGTGGAACTATGAGTCCAAGAGGATCATAAGAATCTTATTGGTGTTTAAGTTTGGTGCCTAAAACCTCTAGAGCCAAACCCTTGATATGCGAGAGTGGACAAGGGATGCTCTGGTTGAGAGAATAGACGTTTATCCGAAAGGAAAACTTCAAATGTAGAAACTCACCCTTATCAGAGAACCCCTGTATGAGCATGAGATCCCCTAGGAGAAGCTTTTTACATCTGATTATCATCTATTTTAAGCATTTTACTATTTTAACCTCTTGTTGCTTGCATCACAAGTCACTGTTTTCATCACTTTTGGCACTCACAATTTGTTTGTCCATATACTTATTCTCAATTCACTCATCTATCATCATTAATCAAGTAAAATCCGTACACTAGTAATATTTACATTAGACACCCCTCTCTCTTGGGTTTGATCCCTCTCATAGCCCAAACTACAATGCATTGATTAGTGGCTATTTGAGGTGTATAAATTACAGTTTGATTGTTGTGGACTTAGAGCATTACACCTATCGCATCATAGCACACACATCACTTATGACCTGTATTGAAATTCAATTCCATCAGATTGCTACTTGGTTTAGTAGATAACTTGGATTTAGAATTACATCAAATAGATGTAAGGATCGCATTCCTCAATGGTGATTTGAGTGAAGATATCTACATTAGAAAACTATAATGTTGTGACCCTGACTGCCGTCAGTTTCCTAACAGAAGTGATAAAGAAAAGATAAAGAAAAGATAAATGACTGAAGTGTAAATAATAGTAAGAATTGGGCTAAAATGGCACTTTTAAGAAAACTGAGGGAGAGTTTGTGGAAGAAGAAAGGGATTTCAAATATTCCAAACTAAGAAAAGAGAAATAGAAAAGATAAAAATTGATTTATTAGTGAAATAAGGACTGACTTGCAAAGAAATATAGATTTAAGGGAAGATAATGGTGTATGTGTGATTACGAATATCAGATGGGGTACTTTTGTAATATTTAAGAAAGATTAGTGATATATTAATTAATTAATCAATTAACTTTAATTACACTAGAGATGAGAGTTGGAGGGATGATTCTGATCATTCATTTTCATCAGGACTGAATAGAGGGAAAGAAGGCTAGGTTATTGCTCATATTCATCCCCCTCTCTTGCTCCCCAAAAGAACTTTTATTATCCTCTATTTTTGGCATCCATCTTGATTAAAGAAAGCTATCCTCTTGTGAGTGATGTTAGGCTTTTTGCATGGATTAAGTTACAGACCACCCCAGGACGTTGGTAGTTTTTATGAATATTTTATTCAGGGCCAGATTCTGTAGTACCGGGACTCCGTCTTGAACGTGCGGGGCATGTTTTATGTTAAGTATCATTTCGCAAGACTTCATTCGAGACTCATTTCCACGGGATTTCATATTTTGGTTTTGGTACGTAAATCCCGGGTCATTTTGGTAAAATTCACTTTGGAGGGCAAAATGGTCATGTTGGAAAATTAGACAAAATTGGAATTATGTTGGATACATAATTTTCACCACTTTTAAGGAGGTATAAGGATGAATTATATTGTTAAGATTTGGTTTTATATATTATTTCATGATATTGTATATTATGTCATGAAATGATAAGTGGAGGACAAGTGTCCAATTTTTATGGTAAGAGAAAAAGTTGATGGGAATTAGTATATTTTTTATGGTGGGAAATATTTGTGGTAGGAATTAAACGGAGAGAAAATGAGTTATTTGGATCATGATTGGAATTAAAAAGGGGAAAATATTGTTATGCATAAGGATGAAAATAGAAAGAAAAGAGGAAAGAGAAAACAAAAAGTCTTCATCTTCTTATTCTTCCCCTCCATGGCCAAAAACTTCAAGATCTCTTGGGCAAAGGGGTGCTTCATCAAATCCTTCCCTTCTTGCTTGAGGAAAGGGTTGATTCATTGCTAATTTGTTGAGGTAACAAGCTTTCCTCCATGTATTCTTCCTTTCTTGGCCAAATTTGAGCAATTAGGTGAGCTAGGGATTGAAGCTCTTTCTTGAATCATGAAGATTGGCATGAAATTGAGATGTCAAATTGTTGTATGGATGTTTAGTAAAACGTTTTGTGCTTGGGTCTTCATCTCTTCTTCCTCCTTTGTGTTGGCCGATTTTATCATGTCATGAACTAGGGCTATTTTTTCTGTTCTCTTGATTGATGAAGATGAGATGAAATTGTGATTCTAAAGTGTTGTGAGGCTGATAAATGGCTCAGTTCTTGCTTGGGTTCATCTTGAAATTCCCTCCTTTGTTGTTCTTGGAATGGCCGAATTGTTGGGGGGAATTTTTAAGGAATGTGTTCTTTCATGAATTGTGGATTTGTGTTGAATTGATGATGGAATTAAGCTTTTAAATTGATGGGAGGATGATTGGATTACCCTCATTTGATTATTCATGTTGTCCGAATTTATGAAGGATGATTCAAGATTGGTATTCTTTGTTTAATATTGGAATTGGGTTGAATAAAGAATGAAATTGAGTTCCTAAATAAGTATGTGGACCCATGGAAATATTTCTCTTGATTGGTCTCATTTCCATGTGATGGCCGAAATTATGAGTGATGAATTAAGGCTTTTGTTTTTTAAGAATGATGGGTTTGAGTTGAGATAGGAATGAGATTGAGCTTCTGAATTGTTGTATGGATTTTTTGGTAACATTCTTCATGGTTGGTCTTCTTTTCATGACATGGCAGAAATCATGAAGAGCTTCTTTTTTGTTTGATGTTGATCAATGGTTTGAGAATTGAATTCTTTGTTGTTGTGTGGTTGTTCAGTTGCATTTTCTATGTTTGGGCATCGTGGAAATTCAGTCGATACTCTCCCGGAATTTTGTTAGAAATGTGGTTGCTCGGGTTGGTACTTGTAGTGTGTAATTCATCAGGTAACGGTTCAACTCTCTTAAATATGCATTTTGGGATTACTTTCTATGCATATTGAGTTAGTTGAAGGTAGTCTCGGGCTGAGGGTGGGGCCTGGTGATCCCTGGGGCTAGTTACATGGTAAGGTTAATGCTGTGCTGGTTTCAAGTTTGGAAGACCTAGTTCTATGATTCTGAAGTTTTGTGATCACTTTGTGATCAATTCTGTGATTCTGAAGTTCATTGATCACTTTGTGATCAATTCTATGTCTGATATGCATTGATCAATTTATGATCAGTTCTGTGAGTACGACGGTTTTAGGAAACCTAGTCCGATCGCTGGTACCATGCGCCTGTTCTGATTCTAAACTCCGTATGTTTTGTGGCTTCGGCCACCGGGGGCCGTCATAACTGTATCTATTTCCGTCCTTCGGGTCGTCTGTTTATAATTATGTTCATTGTGCATTTTGTGCATATCATTATTCACATGATATTTAGGTTGTATAAATTGTTAGAACATGACATATTGTGCATACTAACCTCTTTTTGCAGGTTTGTTCTTTAAACCATTACCCTTACCTAAGCCCTTACTGAGTTCCTCTCGAGGACTCACCCCCTTATGTTTAACTATTTTCAGGAGCTTCTGATAATCAGCCTGCGGAGTAGCTCCGTTAGGTTTTCTGTGATTTGTACTTTCAAGTATATATTGCTCCTTGATGTTATTTTAGTTCTGTGCGGGGCTGATCTCGATTGAGTTTGTTTCTGGTTGAGTACTTTGGATGAGCACTTGTGAAACTACTAACGGTTAACTCCTTTATTTATGTTAGCAGCAGCAGTAACTTTGAGGTGATCATCTGTGTGCTCCTCTATTTTAATCCCTCAAGTTCTGCAT
Source organism: Daphne laureola (assembly GCA_038382905.1). Taxonomy (NCBI): domain Eukaryota; kingdom Viridiplantae; phylum Streptophyta; class Magnoliopsida; order Malvales; family Thymelaeaceae; genus Daphne; species Daphne laureola. Next base: position 11,180 of record JBBYHH010312293.1, read on the forward strand.
GTATTCCACTCTGTCTGGATCTGTAGGTGTAGATGCATATGTACATGTAGCATGAATCACCATTTGTGACTTGTATGATTGTTCAATAGCTTGCATGATTTGAGCCTTGGTCATTATACATAAGTGTTGAGTCTACCATTGTCCATGTTCCTTGATGCTTAGTGTACGTTATGGATAAGTATGGACATGTTTGTGTTATTGCTTGATATGGGAATTTGTTGCACTAAGTGTCCATAGTTATGTGCCTAAGTGTTATGAACGTTTTTCTTAAGTGTTTGTGACTTGAGACTCGAAGTGCAATCGTCCTCCTTTGTATCTTGTGAAAGTGCCATCTTTCGGTATGCTTGTTGTATCAAGCTTGCGAGTCAAGTAATACCGGGCCAGGTTATGGAAACCGGTGCACCAAATAGGCCTCCGTTCCATGCTAGTCACTCCCCTATCCGCCCTACTCTCTTGCTTCCGCCCAGCGAGGGGGGTGACAACTTGGTATTAGAGCATGGATTTTTAGAATCGATTATCAGAATATATTATGGTCCGAGTACAGACTTCTGAGTGGTGTGTTTGGACGGGCAAGCCCTTGTTTCACTGATTGATTCCAAGATAGTTCTGTGAGGATCCTGATCAATACCTTATGTGAACTACCTTGGAACGGGAAGTGAGATTGAGGTGGTAAGTCTAAACAAGCTTAATGTGATTAAGTTTCAGGATTTTCTTCTGTAATTCTGGATTGCAAAAGATTTGATCATCAAGGCATGGACATCTGAATCTGACATCATGCAAGCAGGGATAACATCAGTAAGGAGTTTTCTGTTATAATTTTGATCTGATTGTGATCCATCTATCTGATCTATGTTTGTCAGGTGATATAATCTGATTCTGTTCTTCTGCTTAGGTTATCTGCATTCATGCATTGCATTATAGTACAATGCCTTTAGGAATACTGTTGCTTGCTTTTGTTAGGTAGTTAACCATTTCTGTAGTTCTCTTTCTTTTGTTGTGAAGTTGTAGGTTATGGGAAACACTCTCCAACAGCGAGATTGGATATCGGAGGGTAGGGGTAGAGGCCCTACTCTGTTACACCCACCATTAGCAGGTGATAATTTTCTAGTGTATAGTGGTCGGAGGACAAGCCATTACGTCCATTGAAGCTCGAGGTAAATGATTAAGGTACGTGGGTGATCGTTAATTTTCGAGTTTGAGTTATATTTAAGGTACTGTTTATCGCATGTTATTGGAGGGTAAGTAAGATGAGTTGGTG